>CAMXCT020000732.1:0-67500 GCA_947184155.2 Cladocopium goreaui | reverse complement strand
CCTCAGCAAATATGGCTCATTCATCAGCTTATAGACGAACCGTTCCTGAACGTTCTCGTTCGCGGGACGAACCCATGTGGCATAGTCATCACTCACAACAACGTGGGCGATCATATGATCCAAGACCTGAGGTACCCCCTGCACCTCGCCTCCGGAAAGTACTTGCGATTGTGGATCTTCAATCGGTCCGTCCACTCATGACCAAACCCATGATGATGTCATGGATGCAACGACATGCGATGTCACACCGTCCCTGAGCAGGGTGGAAGAACGAGCCCTGTTCACCTACAATGTCTTACTCAATACCCATCGTCTCGAATCCTTCACTGTGTACAACCTTCTTTATTGCATCAGCCAGCACATCTGGCACACCTGGGATCACTACTTGCCCCCGTCCTCCATGGACATCAGATGGCAAGACGAAACTGGAGATACATTTGCTCTCCGCAACGAAAACCGACTTGTTGATCTTCTCCATGATTTCCGGCCTCATTGGATCGAAGGTCAAGAATGTGGCCTGTTGTTTCCCAAGGATATTCGACCGTTTAGGTCTCACCTTCAGCCTTATATCATGCGCATGAGCTGCCATGAAGCCCTTCCCAATCGCAACATGCTTCCTTGAGATGGTAAAAAAGCTCCTGTGCATTGCCGATTTGGTTTTTTGGTTTTCTTTTTCGTGTTCTTGTCCTTGATCTTTTTTGGTTTTGTTTCCAACTTTTTGGCTCTTTTTCAGCACTTGGCTCCAGCTATACCATGACCAAACGTGATTCCCTGCTTGCCGGTTTCACGTATCCTTCATCTTCCATGAGCATGCCACGTCGTCATTCATGGAGATCTCGTGGTCATGGATATCCCAGTAGCACTGCTGCTCCTTCGGACTCATTTACTCCGTCTCGCAGTGACACTGATCCTAACAGCTCCTGATGCTGGACCTTCCATCCTACCTGCAGGATCAGGTGACTATACATCCCATTATGGGTACTCAACGGCAGACACGGCCACACCCATCCCAGCTCCTGCCGATCACCAGACTCCAATTCTTCCAAGACTTGCAGAAGAAGCTTATCCACTCCAGATGGAATTGGCAGAAACTCGTCGTCAGCTTCACGCATACTACTTTGTCGAGGTTCAAACGCCTCATGATGACAATTCCCAACCGGCACTTCGCCGACTTATGGTGACGGAAGTGGGTCGACGTGGGATCCATCGAAACAGGCAGCCGGAGTTCTTCTTCAATGGGATCATCGGCCACATTCGTGCTGGTCGAAACGGTTGGATTGACTCTTGGGATCAATCCTCCCAACTAGCCAACTACTGGCGTCGATATTTCCAAATTCCAGAGATTCCCCCGGATGGAAATTGGCATCTCCATCACCATGAAGCTCCAGAAAGCCCAGTATCGGTACAAGAATCTGGCATGGATGACACCGACTCCATCATCGCCAATGTGGACATTACTCCACCACCTGTCCAGATTCAACAACTGGCAACGTTCTTCTGGAACATTCTCAACAATGACAGGGATGCCAACATGGCAATACTAGAACGTCTCGAGGATCCAGATGATGACCTGTCAAGACACCCGGTCCAGATCTTCTCGGCGGCAGACTTGGCTCATCTTGCCAGTAACCTGGCAGAATCTACCCGCACATTGTCAGACCAAGCCCGTCGCATGGAGGCATTTTCTGACGAGGCCTTGTGAGCTGTAGGAATAATTCAGCAGCTGATTTCTTCCCTGTATTTTGAAGCCATTTCCGCTTCAGGGAACGGATAATAGCCTTTCACCGCTGGTGATCTTCAGAGAAAAGCCTCGCGGCAGCGGGGCGTGTGTGTGGACCATCTGTACAGATGTAAAACTTCTTTCCGGTACTTCGGTGCACTTTTATTTTGTTTTGGTTCAAGATTTTCTGCTTTCATTTTCATGCAGGGGGCACCTGGAGCATGGATAGGTCAGGTGCCAACGAAGACACCTATCCAATGCTTGTGATATCACGGCTGATCACCGTGACGTACCTGCCAATTTTTCAGAAATGGGAAGAGGCTCAGCCCAAGAACCTCCATGTCGTCCATTTGAACTTTTCATTGTTCTGCACTGTTGTCGCAATCTGGAATTACTTTTGGTCAATTACGACTGGTTCAGCGGCATCAGAACATTCCTCAGAGCAAGGACGTAGAAAGCATACTTCGCACTGAAGTTCACGTTGAGTCATCCATTCTCTCCTGTCAGGTTTAAATGAAGTGTTTGCGCACGTTCGATGCATTCCACATCAGTAATTCGATAAGATGTTTCTGAGCAAGTGTGTGTGAACCATCTGTATAGATATAAGACTTCCTTTCTTTGCAGGGGGCCACCGGTTTCCTAGGGGGTCAGTGGCCAACGAAGACACCCTCTGGGTACCTGTGTAAACGTACCTGCTTCTTTATATATTTCATGTTGTCCCGCCCCTGGGCGCATTTAAGTCGCAGCTGGGGGGACGTCTAGTATATCGCTGTTGGTTTATATTGTCAATGTTACGAAAGCCAGCTAGCTGGCTAGTTGCTGTTTGCGAACGAAGTGAGAATAGGGTGTGTGGGGGGGGGTGGTTGCCGAAAGGGAACGAAATCTCGCCGTGCCCCTGTGTTGAGCGCGAGAAAACGGAGCATTTTGCTGGATTATGTACCACTAGGCAATTTGCTGACGGTGGGGTATCGATTCCCCCTAGGTCCGCCTTTTTGGTGGCCGGAGAGACCATGAGGATGTATTGGAAAATACAATGAAACTGCAGGAAAACATGATAACGATCAGAGGAAATCGTACAAAATCCCCTGGAAAACGGACGAAAACGGAGCGAATGCGAGGAACAAACCATGGAAAATCCCTTGGAAAATGGAGGAAACCGGAGCGAATGCTAGGCGCAAACCATGACGATGCAGTAAACATGCTGGAAAAATACAGTGAAAGTGCAGGAAAATGTGATAACAACGAGAGGAAATGGTGCAAAAAGGATCGGAAAATGAAGGAGACAGGTAAAACTCTTGGATTAATATTAATATTGAAAAGGTATGAAAATGCAGGAAACCAGAGGAAATGGTGCAAAAACCTATGGAGGAAAGAGGTGAAAATGATAGGAAACATGTAGTAAGAAAATGCTGGACAAAACATATTGAAAACCCACGAAGAGGATGTATTGGAAAATGCAATGAAACTTGAGGAAAACATGATAACGATCAGAGGAAAATGCTAGGAACAAACCATGCAAAATCTGTTGGAACATGGAGGAAACCGGAGTGACTGCTAGGAACAAACTATGACGATGCAGTAAACATGTTGGAAAAAGACAGTGAAAGTGCAGGAAAATGTGATAACAACCAGAGGAAATGGTGCAAAAACGATCGGAAAATGAAGGAGACGGGTAAAACTCTTGGAAAAATACATTGAAAATGCAGCAAACCAGAGGAAATGGTGCAAAAAGGAGACGGGGAAAATTCTTGGAAAAATAGATTAAAACTGCATGAATAGACTGAAAACCCACGAAGAGGATATAGAAACTGCAGGAAAACATGATAACAATCAGAGGAAATCGTGCAAAATCCACTGGAAAATGCTGGAAAGATACAGTGAAGGAAAATGTGATAACAACCTGGCAGGAAAATGTGATAACAACCAGAATAAAGGGTGCAAAATCTGTTGGAACATGGAGGAAACCGGAGCGACTGCTAGGAACAAACTATGACGCAGTAAACATGCTGGAAAAATACAGTGAAAGTGCAGGAAAATGCGATAACAACCAGAGGAAATGGTGCAAAAACGATCGGAAACTGAAGGAGACGGGTAAAACTCTTGGAAAAATATATTGAAAATGCATGAAATGCAGGAAACGAGAGGAAATGGTACAAAAAGCCATAGAGGAAAGCGGTGAAAATGGTAGGAAGCATGTAATAAAAAAAGCTGGACAAAACACAGTGAAAACCTACAAAAGAGAAACAGGAAACGGTAGAAAAAGCAGTGGAAACTGGAAGAAAAGTTGTGACAATATTAGGAAAACGGTGTACAAGCTAGGAAATGCTTGTAACAACTAGAGGAAACGATGTAGAAAACAGTACAACATGGAGGATACGCGTGAACATGCTAGGAGGCATGTAACATGTTAGAAAAATACAGTTAAAACCTAGGAAAATGTTACAACTAAAAAATGCTTTAAAAAATATAGTGAAAACCAAGACAATGTCAACGAGCGGAAACGTTGAGCAGGAAATCCGATTTGGTTTCTGTAGATAATGTTAGATGATGAGCAATGTAGTTTGGTGATAGGAAATAGTGGCTGACTCGCGTACAAGACATTGCCATGAAACCTTGGAGCAAGATGCGGATGGTATAGGAAAAAAGATGTATGAGTTGTAAGATTTTAGGAGTTGCATGGGAAAATTGGTTTCATGGTAATCTGTGTGAAGTTAGAAAAGTGTGATTTCGTTCACAGAGTAAGCAAAATAAATACAATCTGCAGATTAGAGTATTTATAATGCTTAAAACTGTTTGACGTTTTTTGGTGCCTCCCTGATTCTGGTAGTTTTGTGATAAGAACTACAAAAACGATCTACTGGTAAACGGAAGGAATAGTCTTTCCGGTTTAGAACTGAGTCGACTGTCAAGTGATGCATAGGCTCCAGGCCTCTGGTTATTGTCACAAAGCATTGGAATGAAGATTGCGCCCAGGAGCCACCTAGGTTAGGAGACAAATGCTGTAATATCATTGTAAGAGGCCGTACTGAGAAGGCTGAAACGGAACTAAAAGTGAATCTTGTACTAAAACATCGAGAAAGAATTTGAATCTTCTAATGGCAATGACGGGAATGATATGCATCTGTACGTCCGTGATAGTATGTGTGCCTTTTAAAAGGGATGTTTGGCGAGTGGGATAGCTGAGAAGATTTTCCGGGATGCCAAACAATTATCTCTATCGATGTCAGGGATGATGCTATTCCACGACATTTCCTGTAAAATACCTATTTTCCAGACCCTTGGGGGTGGGGGGGGTACCCAGGTCTGTAAATGGCCTAAATATATATACTTTTGATTTGGACTGCATGTTCGCCACTGTTCTATATTTCCCGTGGGTTTTGCATTGTTTTCCTCGATTTTCATTCGTTCTTATTCCCTTTCTTACGTATGTTATAATATTGTCTTGGGTTTGCACTGCCCATTTTGCGAGTAGAGCTATGTTTTGATTTCTCACCGTACGGCCAAAATGTTGCAGAACTTCGCGGAGAAGCATGGACCACGCTGGGGAGAAAACAATTTAGACTTTGAGAGGTCACATGACCACTGTTCACACAAAAAAGCGGGTATTATTTATCTACAATAGGTGGATTTACGGAACTTGAGATAGAACTTTTCACAATGCCGCAGTACATTGTAGGAAACATATTTGGATATAGAAGTTACAAAATCGTGGAGTTTACCCTAAAAAGGTCCATTTAATGATTGGAAAATTATGACCCGTTAGCAATTGTTGATGTTGGGGCGCTTCATGTTTGAGCCATGCCATATGGATGAGGTGGAGTTTCACGCGCCCCCGCGCGAGTCAAAAAGCAAGCGCTGGCTTTCGTTCCACCCCTTCTCAGGTCTTCTGTGGTTATACGGTTATATATATATACTGGTTCATCTCATCGTGTCAATTTGTTTTGTTGGTGTTTTTGCAGGACTGTTTCATTCCACATCACAAGTCGATAAGACGTCCGAGCAAGTCTGTGTAGTGTATGTAATGTATGTACTGTATGTAATGTATGTAATGTAATCTAATGTAATGTAAGGTAATGTAAGGTTATGTTATGTTATGTATGTATGTATTTAAAAAAACATACATGTAGATGTACATATGTGCATATACATATATGCGTACAAATTTACAATATATATATATATATCGTGGTGTGACCTCTTGGAACTATCAATACTTCCACCGGGTTCTGTTTTCATAGTTTGCATGTGTTTAAAATGTGGGCGTCATCAGCCGCTCGTCATGTCATCCGCTGTTGTCATTATCCCTTCTCATATCAATTGCAAGTCTCGTACTGTTTTGCTATTGATCAACGTTATCCCCCGCTCCACACCCCGGGACATGACAGGAATGTGAACATGAGTTTGCTCTCTGTACCATAGGAGTGCTATCCATAGTTCCAAAGGCTTAGTTTTTTTTTTTAAATACGCATTTATTTATACATACATGTACAGGTATGTATGCACGTATGTTTTCCATCCCTGGAAATGAGATGATGATTCCAACTTACATATTTCTCTATGGTTCGACCGAGGATGGGAACGCCAATGTCGCGCTGCCACACTGTTTGAAAACGGCTGTTCATAGCCATGCCAGGTGCCCAGTGGGACATCTATTTTCACCAACGTTTTTAACATCAATGCGGAATGGTCATACAACTGACAATCACTGGACCCACGGGTGAATCTTTCCATTATCATGTCAACAGACGCGTACAGCAGCAAATTCCCAGATATCAGCTGGTTTCCCTCATGAATTGTCATCACACAAGTGTTGGAAGTCGCGAGCGCGGCACAGAGCGCAGACTTGCCACCGCAGGCATCCACATCTGGTGCGCTGAGTGATAGCAAAAATGGGGTCCTGTTGTCCTGTTCCAGGACGGGAGGATCTGCTATTGAAAGCAATGATTTAACAACACTTGGGAGGATGGGTTTGTAATGGTTTATGTATAACCAGTATACTGAAACCATTTACTGGTTGGTGCTTCATTCATAATATTCATATTTTGCACCTTTCCATCCCGGAAATTGGTATGATGATCCCAAATCATTAGTATTCTTAGGCTGGGTTGAAACAAATAACTAGTTCAAAGTCTGGGGGTCCCCAACGCCCCCAACTCTTAAAACTTGACGAATACCCTACCGGGCCTACCGGATCCTGCCAATCAATTGAGGGGAAAGACTATCCATTCACCCTCTGGTAATTTCAAATAGCGATGGAATATGACCCATTTGTGGATGATTTGCTGTACCTATAAAACATGGCCATTTTCTATTGCGAACCTTGTGATTCCTGGATCCTCCCGAGCGGCCCCAGCCGCGGCCGTTCCGCGATGAAAAATCTATGCCCTTGGCCGTTCCGCAAGGCAAACAAAAATCTATGGTACAGTAAATGGTTAGTAGCTAGCTTGTGACTCCTGCTATGGTGTGTGTGCATATATATATATATTATATAATTATGTATATATATATATATGTATATATATATGTACATATACACATACATGCCCATCATATTCGTAATCTAATGCAATATACACATGTCATTTGTAATTTGTAACATACGCATTTCATTTGTAATACACGTGCATGCATACATCTCAAGCGCATGTGCAAGGAACCTGTGCAAAGCTGTGTTTTGAAGGGACCATTGGACACATTTCCAGAAACCCCTGCCCCAAGGGCTGCCCGGTTGGTGGATACCAACTACCAGCCCAATTGGACGTGCGCATCCCCGAAATCCTTATCCATTTATACATGTTGTGTATATATACATACAAGGACATGCATACGAAGACATCCTGCCAGACGGTTTGAATCGGTTGCAATCATGCCTAAACTGATATATATATATATACACATGTATCATGTATCTATCTATCTATCTATGTATCTATGTACCTATGTACATAATATGTATAATTATGTATATACGTATAATTGTATATATGTCTATATGTAAAGATGTATACATGTATATATATATATACACATCAATGTATAAATGTCTGCAGGCATAAATGTACATATGTAGAAATGTATAAATGTATAGTTGTGTATATGTATATACGTATATATTTATATATGTATACAGGTATATATGTCTATATGTCTATATGTATACATGTATATATATATATACATGTATATAATATATGTATAAATGCATAAATGTATATAGGTGTAAATGTATCTATATGTGTATATATGTATATCTGTATATATGTATATATGTATATCAGTATATATGTATAGATGTATAGATGTAATATATACATATATACTTTTGTGGCTTCGAATGTTTCGCACCGCGCTACAACTTGCAGCCTGCAGCCAGCGCTTTTTTTCACGGGCTTCTAATGACCACTGTTCTTGAGCCTCCACTGCCGTCTGGCAACTTGTTCAAGCAATGGATGAGTTTTGCCATCCTTGCGAGTGCAAATGCTTCGTGGTGTCTGACTCGCTAGCTTTAATGCGGCGTCGAAGGCTACAGGAAAGGCGCTTCTCAATTACTTGACCTGCCCAAACCCCATTTGCAATGAAGCATAAAAGTACGTGTGCAAGTGTAAGTGAACATTCCCTCGCGTAGCATCAAGTACGTGGGCAGTACAAGTAAAATTTCCCAGCCCCCAGTCCAGCCCACCCCACCCCACCCCATTTGTAACGTAGCATCAGGTATGTGCACAAGTGCATGTCAAAATTCCTTGTTGTGTAGCATCAAGTATGGGTGCAAGTGCAAGTGAACGTTACCACCGCACCCAACTCCATCCCACCCCATCATTTGCGACGTATCATGATATGCGTATGCCAATCAAATACACCTACAATTTCCCAGCCGCTAGTAAACAACAAAATACAAACATACAAATACATATCAATACACACACACACAAACCCGTACAAATACATACAAATACATACAAATCATACAAATACATACAAAACCGTACGAAAAACATACGAAACATACAAATACATACAAATACATACAAACATATACATGCATACACAAACATACAGACCTACATGCCTACATACCTGCGTACCTACATATACACACATGTTATAGTTATTTTACATGTAAATGTAATATATATATTTATACAATACAGAATCGAATATGCTATAACTAAGCTTTGTCCAGTTGGTGTAAGCTACTACACACGTAGAACCACCCGAGGGTCGCGCCGTGGCGCCAGCATGCGCCAGCTGGCCTCGTTTCAGTGGAACCATCCTGCTGGGATGTCCCAAATTCACTTGGGGGTTTCCATAAATGGCGGTGTTTCGGGCGACAGTGCACAAAGATGCGCGCGGGACCAAAAGGATGCCATGAGGTGCGACTTGGTATGCCATGACCAGCAGCCTCTGCCAGAGATGGCCATACCATCCCAAGGGTCCCCACCTAACGATTGAGTTCCAAGCTTCTTCCATTTTGAATTTGACAAATGTGGTAACCCAGGAAACCCAATGCCACAACTACCATTTGGGAATGATTTATGCCACCCCCCCAAAAATTGGGCGTCCTTTATGAGATTGGCTATCCCACATTATAATATCTCAGACAACTATTGAAACATATGTAAAAAATCATTATATAATTTCCAAAAAACAGATCAACATCAGATCAACCATACTGTAGTGATATCTAAGAAAACCATTAAAACACATAAGAAACACCGACTCCACGGTGCCACAGGTGGCTCAAAACGCTGGCCATGTGGTCCTGGTTCAGTGGCACGGTGCCCAAGGTGCCACAGGCACCGCAGGCGCCCAAACCAGAGCGCTGCAGTGGCGCCTCGGCGAATGGCATAGTTTTGGGGCGTCCCAGGTATTGGAAACCAATGGAAACCATCAGAGTCCCAAGGAGTCCCTAGCTTTACGAGTTTCAATCCGATTCGGGGTAAGAAGCTCGGGGAGTCAGATTTGCGTGTGGTTCGAGGGTTGATCCGTGCCCGGATTCTGCACGACCGTGAGCCGATCGATCCCCGTGATTCTCATTTTCAGATAGGGTTTCCATGTTGGCTCCCCCCAAAAAAACATTGTCTGATCCTTCGCACCGTTGGCATACGTGAAGGGTTGGCCGATATATGTCGTGGTAAAAATCTTGGAGACTCATTGGAGACCAGAAAAGACCCAAACATGAGTTATCGCAGATATCCTATTCTACCGCATTTACGTCCATTTCTATCCTTCACTTCTCCAAATCTGACGGATGAGGTGATTGGCGCCGGCGGCAGTACCAGTTGCCTCCAAAGATGCTTTGCGCTCGCGCGCCAAGGTGGGGATGATGTCAGGTGAGGACTGACCTGTTGACCCTTGTTGATTGATTGTAGTAGGGGGTTATTAACCGGAACTAACCTACCCGATTTTCTTTAGAGATCCTGAACTAAGCGATAATGGGAATCCAATGTATGTATGTATAGGGGGATGACAAAGGGTTTTGGACACTGCTCAGATGGCATGGAATTGGCGAAGGTAAGTTGACGCAATGGACGTACAGCCACAACAGTATCATCTTTGGGAGGTAGATCTTCCAATCTCTGACGAATCCTATCAGAGAATTGAGATTCAAATAGCTATGGATTCTTTGGATCAAGACCTTCCACCCTGGTGGTTCCAGGTGGCCTTGCCCTGAAGTGCCTTCCTCATATTTTCGCGAGGCCAGAGAAGTTATCCTCTACATAGCCGTGGTATAACAGGCACTGGGGTGTATCCCAAGTGTAGATGGGGTAGAACTGGTATAAGTGGGGGATAACTGGGGTATACATTATCATTGTATCTCCCACGTATGACTGGGTTCGAACCATGGCTATGAGCCATTTACTAAGTGGGATGCACATCGTAGTATACCTCTAAATGTGACTCTACAAGGTTATGGGAAGTAAACTTGTTCACGGGAACGTTCCAGGGAATTGAATGCAGTTGACCAACAAAAAAACATTTTGTAGGATCCGAATCTCAAGGCACTTCACGGCTCATAGCTGCCCTATGCTCCACGATTGATCGGCCAAGAATCGAGTTCTGGCGCCTCATGAAAAGACATGCTTGTTTGTGACATGTTGTGACTCCCCAGGCGTGCTACAAGCAGTTGCCCTCTCCGGGCCAATGGATCTGCAGCTGTTCACTTGCAAACATGTTTGGAGGAAGACTTCTGTCGTGGGTGTGGGGGTCGCTTGTCTAACGGTGTCAATGGTCTAAATCCCAGGCCTCCCCTACACTGGTCCAGCGGAGTCCCGTTGAACAGCTTTCTTTCACAAAGGCCAGCTGTTTCTGAGACAGATTCTTCAGGTTCCTCCACAACTTAATCATAAATTTCTCGTATTTTCCTAATCAAATAGACATGTTGAGGGTATCCCCCATTTTTTCGGCACGTCTTCGCCCTAAGGCAAGTCCCCTGCACGTTGCGAGAAGGACCTGGCAGCTCGGGCGCGCGAAGAAGAGCGCTTGAGGCTGGAAGAAGTGGCACGACAGGTGCCGCGGCGCTGCGGGGTGTGGATACCCCGTATCCATTGCTGGCCATTTTCATGGGAAAAAGATGGAAAAATGATGAGCACGTGGATTTATAGGCACCATAATTTGACGATTCATGCGGGTAGAATTGGAATGGAATCAACAAAATTGGGAAAGTCAGGCTGACGATCGTGAGCCTTCTGGACACGGGGACCCACGTGGATTGGAAAATTTGAGTTGATGGGCCATTTTTGATCTGAGCCATTTTTGATCGAGCTTAGACACTGACAGGAACAGCGGCTACTTGCTTGTTTCGGTCTCACAAACTTGGAACGCGGATGTCAGCTGTTGGGGACATAGCCATTTTTCGAATATTTCCACTCCGCTCAGGAGCGCGCCCAGTGTGGGCAACTGACGGCGGCTGACTTGAAATTCGCTCACCTTGAAGGTCGAAAGATGATGCCTGAACTCAGGGGCTACGAGGCCCGGGTCGGGATCAACTGGATCATCTTTTTTTTTTGGGAGAATTATGTATGGCTCTTTTTGGGTATATACTGTATATACAGTATACATGTATTACGCATATAGATTTATCAACCGAATGGGATTCGACCAACGGAAATTTCAGGCTCAAAAAGCAACAGATTCCCTGATTGTTTTTGGTATCAACCATCAAATTTTCTTGGCGCCCATTTTGACGTAAAGCCAAGTAGTCAAAGGCTAGGAACGGGGATCATGATCCACTTGAATCCACTTACTGAGACGTAAGGGTGATGATCATCTACTTAGTAAGTGGGATTACCTTCCAAGTGAGTTTGGCTGCGCGCAATGGATCTACCAGAAGGAGTCATGTGCAGAGATCGATTCCATCATTGATGATGAAGAAGATGATGATGGGACTCTCTGTTGTCATGGATGGCATCTTGATATAGATTTATTCATTTGTGTACGTATGTATATGTATGTATGTATATATATATATGTATATATATATATATGTATTTGCGTATGCATTATATATATATATCTATACATAGTAAGAATGAAGTATGAAAAACATGCAGCCGCAAAGTGATTTTTCGCCCTTCCGGTGTAGCTGGCGACCTTGATACGATGGATGCGGCACAGGAGATGCCAAAGATGCACCGTGATGGCAATGATGAGGCCGGGGAAAGATGCAGTGGGAGGCAGTTGATGGAGGCAGAAACCAGGGATTTTTGAAAAAAAAACGAGGGAGTTTATAGCAAGTTTGTAGTCGACATGGAGATTCCAGGAGACAGCTTGGACATGTCATGTAGCTTCCACCAAGCTTGGGATGATTTCCACCTGCAAGGTGAGACCCTCCATTCATAAGTTATAAGGTAGTTTTTTTAATAAAGCCCATTAAATATATCTGTACCCGTAAACCCTAGGTAACCAGGCGATGATTCAACTTAGCTATCCAGCTCAACTTGATCAACCGCGTGATGGTCATTGTTTATGGCCAGTTTCAGTTACTTGGGGGTGCAGCTGGGGTAAAACAAATGGCTGTGAGCATGGTAATTATAGCTATTATGTATCCAATCATAATTGGAACTGAACCCGCAAGTAGCGGCTCAGAATGCTTGGGAAACCAGAGGCACGTGGCAATTGTTGGGTGTCAATGTCCCGTGTCCCGTAGATGGGATGTACCCCCAGAAACTATATCGCATGAAATGATGCAAAAAATGGGTGGGGTATGGTTTGGTCATGTTTGGAAGATGGTTTCCTGGTGTCCCATGCGATATGGCAATTTATGAAATTCATGGGAGGTAGATCTGGGTTGCGTAGAATCCTCCCTTCATGTACATCAATCATTGAGTGGTGTGCGGAGGCAGGTTTTCCAAATTGCACCGATGAAATGAGTCACAGATGCTGCAAGGGTCAACGGATAGATTCCTCTTCTGGATGGAAATTCCAGATGGCCCCAATGGCTCAACCATCTCAACCCTGGCTGCTCTTTGGCAGGCATACATCAATCTGCTGCGCTTCGCAGCATGGAAAGCAGGACATCAGCCGCAGTTCTGAAGAGGTCACCAGAGCCCCGATCCGTTCCACGAGCCATGAGTTCACCAAGTGGGCTGCCATAGTGCCATAGTATTGGTTTATATTGTGTCCTTGTTTAGAAGAGAAGCTGTTGAGCCTCGCGAAGGCCCCCCATCCGTCTTTGAAATCAGCTGATGTAGACTTGTCGACTCCACACGACTAACACTTCTGGTTTTCTAGCAGAGGGGGCTCCATTAGGGAGTCTGGCCCGACCCTCAAATGATATAGCCTCCCCACTGTGCAACCCCACTGTGCAAACCGCATCAAGTAGCTATGCTCAAACTTTCAATGGTCATACAACTGACAATCACTGCAGCCACGGGTGAATCTTTCCATTATCATGTCATATCATGTCAACAGACGCGTACAGCAGCAAATTCCCCACATATCAGCTGGTTTCCCTCATGAATTGTCATCACACAAGTGTTTTTGTTGTCGCGAGCGCGGCACCTGGTGCGCAGACTTGCCGCAGGCATCCACATTTGGTGCACCGCTGAGTGATAGCAAAAATGGGGTCCTGTTCCAGGACGTCCTGGAACAGGACCCCATTTTTGCTATCACTCAGCGGTGCACCAGATGTGTCAGGACGGGAGGATCTGCTATTGAAAGCAATGATTTAACTTCACACTTGGGAGGATGGGTTTGTAATGGTTTATGTATAACCATGTATAACCAGTGCTATTGAAAGCAATTTAACTTCAAAAACACTTGGGAGGATGGGTTTGTAATGGTTTATGAAAGTTTATGTATAACCAGTATACTGAAACCATTTACTGGTTGGTGCTTCATTCATATTTTGCACCTTCCATCCCGGAAATTGGTATGATGATCCCAAATCATTAGTATTCTTAGGCTGGGTTGAAACAAATAACTAGTTCAAAGTCTGGGGGTCCCCAACGCCCCCAACTCTTAAAACTTGACGAATACCCTACCGGGCCTACCGGATCCTGCCAATCAATTGAGGGGAAAGACTATCCATTCACCCTCTGGTAATTTCAAATAGCGATGGAATATGACCCATTTGTGGATGATTTGCTGTACCTATAAAACATGGCCATTTTCTATTGCGAACCTTGTGATTCCTGGATCCTCCCGAGCGGCCCCAGCCGCGGCCGTTCCGCGATGAAAAATCTATGCCTTTGGCCGTTCCGCAAGGTAAACAAAAATCTATGGTACAGTAAATGGTTAGTAGCTAGCTTGTAACTCCTGCTATGGTGAGTGTGCATATATATATACATATATATTATATAATTATGTATATATATATATATGTATATATATATATGTACATATACACATACATGCCCATCATATTCGTAATCTAATGCCATATACACATGTCATTTGTAATTTGTAACATATGCATTTCATTTGTAATACACGTGCATGCATACATCTGAAGCGCATGTGCAAGGAACCTGTGCAAAGCTGTGTTTTGAAGGGACCATTGGACACATTTCCAGAAACCCCTGCCCCAAGGGCTGCCCGGTTGGTGGATACCAACTACCAGCCCAATCGGACGTGCGCATCCCCGAAATCCTTATCCATTTATACATGTTGTGTATATATACATACAAGGACATACATACGAAGACATCCTGCCAGACGGTTTGAATCGGTTGCAATCATGCCTAAACTGATATATACACATGTATCATGTATCTATCTATCTATGTATCTATGATCCTATGTACATAATATGTATAATTATGTATATACGTATAATTGTGTATATGTCTATATGTAAAGATGTATACATGTATATATATATATATACATCAATGTATAAATGTCTGCAGGCATAAATGTACATATGTAGAAATGTATAAATGTATAGTTGTGTATATGTATATACATATATATTTATATATGTATACACATATATGTATACACGTATATATGTCTATATGTCTATATGTATACATGTATATATATATATACATGTATATAATATATGTATAAATGCATAAATGTATATCGGTGTAAATGTATCTATATGTGTATATATGTATATATATGTATATCTGTATATCTGTATATCTGTATATATGTATATATGTATAGATGTAATATATATATATATAGACATACTTTTGTGGCTTCGAATGTTTCGCACCGCGCTACAACTTGCAGCCTGCAGCCAGCGCTTTTTTTCACGGGCTTCTAATGACCACTGTTCTTGAGCCTCCACTGCCGTCTGGCAACTTGTTCAAGCAATGGATGAGTTTTGCCATCCTTGCGAGTGCAAATGCTTCGTGGTGTCTGACTCGCTAGCTTTAATGCGGCGTCGAAGGCTACAGGAAAGGCGCTTCTCAATTACTTGACCTGCCCAAACCCCATTTGCAATGAAGCATAAAGTACGTGTGCAAGTGTAAGTGAACATTCCCTCGCGTAGCATCAAGTACGCGGGCAGTACAAGTAAAATTTCCCAGCCCCCAGTCCAGCTCACCCCACCCCACCCCATTTGTAACGTAGCATCAGGTATGTGCACAAGTGCATGTCAAAATTCCTTGTTGTGTAGCATCAAGTATGGGTGCAAGTGCAAGTGAACGTTACCACCGCACCCAACTCCATCCCACCCCATCATTTGCGACGTATCATGATATGCGTATGCCAATCAAATACACCTACAATTTCCCAGCCGCTAGTAAACAACAAAATACAAACATACAAATACATATCAATACACACACACACAAACCCGTACAAATACATACAAATACATACAAATCATACAAATACATACAAAACCGTACGAAAAACATACGAAACATACAAATACATACAAATACATACAAACATATACATGCATACACAAACATACAGACCTACATGCCTACATACCTGCGTACCTACATATACACACATGTTATAGTTATTTTACATGTAAATGTAATATATATATATTTATACAATACAGAATCGAATATGCTATAACTAAGCTTTGTCCAGTTGGTGTAAGCTACTACACACGTAGAACCACCCGAGGGTCGCGCCGTGGCGCCAGCATGCGCCAGCTGGCCTCGTTTCAGTGGAACCATCCTGCTGGGATGTCCCAAATTCACTTGGGGGTTTCCATAAATGGCGGTACCCATAAATAGATGGTTTATTTCATGGAAAATCGATCAAATGGATGATAAAATAGGGGCACCCCTATTTTAGGAAACCCCCATTTCGTAGTCCAAGAAGTATTTTCGTTTGTTGAGAATTCAGATGGACGCTGTTGAAGAATCCGTTCAGATGATCTGACTGATTCTTCAACAGCGTCCATCTGAATTCTCAACAAGATTCAGATGCCTCATTGCGCCTCTGTTTCGGGCGACAGTGCACAAAGATGCGCGCGGGACCAAAAGGATGCCATGAGGTGCGACTTGGTATGCCATGACCAGCAGCCTCTGCCAGAGATGGCCATACCATCCCAAGGGTCCCCACCTAACGATTGAGTTCCAAGCTTCTTCCATTTTGAATTTGACAAATGTGGTAAACCCAGTAAACCCAATGCCACAACTACCATTTGGGAATGATTTATGCCACCCCCCAAAAATTGGGCGTCCTTTATGAGATTGGCTATCCCACATTATAATATCTCAGGAAACTATTGAAACAGATGTAAAAAATCATTATATAATTTCCAAAAAACAGATCAACATCAGATCAACCATACTGTAGTGATATCTAAGAAAACCATTAAAACACATAAGAACCACCGACTCCAAGGTGCCACAGGTGGCTCAAAACGCTGGCCATGTGGTCCTGGTTCAGTGGCACGGTGCCCAAGGTGCCACAGGCACCGCAGGCGCCAAAACCAGAGCGCTGCAGTGGCGCCTCGGCGAATGGCATAGTTTTGGGGCGTCCCAGGTATTGGAAACCAATGGAAACCATCAGAGTCCCAAGGAGTCCCTAGCTTTATGAGTTTCAATCCGATTCGGGATAAGAAGCTCGGGGATTCAGATTTGCGTGTGGTTCGAGGGTTGATCCGTGCCCGGATTCTGCACGACCGTGATCCGATCGATCCCCGTGATTCTCATTTTCAGATAGGGTTTCCATGTTGGCTCCCCCCGTGAAGGGTTGGCCAAAATATGTCGTGGTAAAAATCTTGGAGACTCATTGGAGACCAGAAAAGACCCAAACATGAGTTATCGCAGATATCCTATTCTACCGCATTTACGTCCATTTCTATCCTTCACTTCTCCAAATCTGACGGATGAGGTGATTGGCGGAGGCAACAGTACCAGTTGCCTCCAAAGATGCTTTGCGCTCGCGCACCAAGGTGGGGATGATGTCAGGTGAGGACTGACCTGTTGACCCTTGTTGATTGATTGTAGTAGGGGGTTATTAACCGGAACTAACCTACCCGATTTTCTTTAGAGATCGTGAACTAGCGATAATGGGAATCCAATGTATGTATGTATAGGGGGATGACAAAGGGTTTTGGACACTGCTCAGATGGCATGGAATTGGCAAAGGTAAGTTGACGCAATGGACGTACAGCCACAACAGTATCATCTTTGGGAGGTGGATCTTCCAATCTCTGACGAATCCTATCAGAGAATTGAGATTCAAATAGCTATGGATTCTATGGATCAAGACCTTCCACCCTGGTGGTTCCAGGTGGCCTTGCCCTGAAGTGCCTTCCTCATATTTTCGCGAGGCCAGAGAAGTTATCCTCTACATAGCCGTGGTATAACTGGCACTGGGGTGTATCCCAAGTGTAGATGGGGTAGAACTGGTATAAGTGGGGGATAACTGGGGTATACATTATCATTGTATCTCCCACGTATGACTGGGTTCGAACCATGGCTATGAGCCATTTACTAAGTGGGATGCACATCGTAGTATACCTCTAAATGTGACTCTACAAGGTTATGGGAAGTAAACTTGTTCACGGGAACGTTCCAGGGAATTGAATGCAGTTGACCAACAAAAAAACATTTTGTAGGATCCGAATCTCAAGGCACTTCACGGCTCATAGCTGCCCTATGCTCCACGATTGATCGGCCAAGAATCGAGTTCTGGCGCCTCATGAAAAGACATGCTTGTTTGTGACATGTTGTGACTCCCCAGGCGTGCTACAAGCAGTTGCCCTCTCCGGGCCAATGGATCTGCAGCTGTTCACTTGCAAACATGTTTGGAGGAAGACTTCTGTCGTGGGTGTGGGGGTCGCTTGTCTAACGGTGTCAATGGTCTAAATCCCAGGCCTCCCCTACACTGGTCCAGCGGAGTCCCGTTGAACAGCTTTCTTTCACAAAGGCCAGCTGTTTCTGAGACAGATTCTTCAGGTTCCTCCACAACTTAATCATAAATTTCTCGTATTTTCCTAATCAAATAGACATGTTGAGGGTATCCCCCATTTTTTCGGCACGTCTTCGCCCTAAGGCAAGTCCCCTGCACGTTGCGAGAAGGACCTGGCAGCTCGGGCGCGCGAAGAAGAGCGCTTGAGGCTGGAAGAAGTGGCACGACAGGTGCCGCGGCGCTGCGGGGTGTGGATACCCCGTATCCATTGCTGGCCATTTTCATGGGAAAAAGATGGAAAAATGATGAGCACGTGGATTTATAGGCACCATAATTTGACGATTCATGCGGGTAGAATTGGAATGGAATCAACAAAATTGGGAAAGTCAGGCTGACGATCGTGAGCCTTCTGGAGACGGGGACCCACGTGGATTGGAAAATTTGAGTTGATGGGCCATTTTTGATCTGTGCCATTTTTGATCGAGCTTAGACACCGACAGGAACAGCGGCTACTTGCTTGTTTCGGTCTCACAAACTTGGAACGCGGATGTCAGCTGTTGCGGACATAGCCATTTTTCGAATATTTCCACTCCGCTCAGGAGCGCGCCCAGTGTGATCAACTGACGGTGGCTGACTTGAAATTCGCTCACCTTGAAGGTCGAAAGATGATGCCTGAACTCAGGGGCTACGAGGCCCGGGTCGGGATCAACTGGATCATCTTTTTTTTGGGAGAATTATGTATGGCTCTTTTTGGGTATATACTGTATATACAGTATACATGTATTATGTATATAGATTTATCAACCGAATGGGATTCGACCAACGGAAATTTCAGGCTCAAAAAGCAACAGATTCCCTGGTTGTTTTTGGTATCAACCATCCAATTTTCTTGGCGCCCATTTTGACGTAAAGCCAAGTAGTCAAAGGCTAGGAACGGGGATCATGATCCACTTGAATCCACTTACTGAGACGAAGGGTGATGATCATCTACTTAGTAAGTGGGATTACCTTCCAAGTGAGTTTGGCTGCGCGCAATGGATCTACCAGAAGAGAGTCATGTGCAGAGATCGATTCCATCATTGATGATGAAGAAGATGATGATGGGACTCTCTGTTGTCATGGATGGCATCTTGATATAGATTTATTCATTTGTGTACGTATGTATATGTATGTATATATATATATGTATGTATTTGCGTATGCATTATATATATATATCTATACATAGTAAGAATGAAGTATGAAAAACATGCAGCCGCAAAGTGATTTTTCGCCATTCCGGTGTACCTGGCGACCTTGATACGATGGATGCGGCACAGGAGATGCCAAAGATGCACCGTGATGGCAATGATGAGGCCGGGGAAAGATGCAGTGGGAGGCAGTTGATGGAGGCAGAAACAAGGGATTTTTGAAAAAACACGAGGGAGTTTATAGCAAGTTTGTAGTCGACATGGAGATTCCAGGAGACAGCTTGGACATGTCATGTAGCTTCCACCAAGCTTGGGATGATTTCCACCTGCAAGGTGAGACCCTCCATTCATAAGTTATAAGGTAGTTTTTTTAATAAAGCCCATTAAATATATCTGTACCCGTAAACCCTAGGTAACCAGGCGATGATTCAACTTAGCTATCCAGCTCAACTTGATCAACCGCGTGATGGTCATTGTTTATGGCCAGTTTCAGGTACCTGGGGGTGCAGCTGGGGTAAAACAAATGGCTGTGAGCATGGTAATTATAGCTATTATGTATCCAATCATAATTGGAACTGAACCCGCAAGTAGCGGCTCAGAATGCTTGGGAAACCAGAGGCACGTGGCAATTGTTGGGTGTCAATGTCCCGTGTCCCGTAGATGGGATGTACCCCCAGAAACTATATCGCATGAAATGATGCAAAAAATGGGTGGGGTATGGTTTGGTCATGTTTGGAAGATGGTTTCCTGGTGTCCCATGCGATATGGCAATTTATGAAATTCATGGGAGGTAGATCTGGGTTGCGTAGAATTCTCCCTTCATGTACATCAATCATTGAGTGGTGTGCGGAGGCAGGTTTTCCAAATTGCACCGATGAAATGAGTCACAGACGCTGCAAGGGTCAACGGATAGATTCCTCTTCTGGATGGAAATTCCAGATGGCCCCAATGGCTCAACCATCTCAACCCTGGCTGCTCTTTGGCAGGCATACATCAATCTGCTGCGCTTCGCAGCATGGAAAGCAGGACATCAGCCGCAGTTCTGAAGAGGTCACCAGAGCCCCGATCCGTTCCACGAGCCATGAGGTCACCAGAGCCCCGATCCGTTCCACGAGCCATGAGTTCTGCAAGTGGGCTGCCATAGTGCCATAGTATTGGCTTATATTGTGTCCTTGTTTAGAAGAGAAGCTGTTGAGCCTCGCAAAGGGCCCCCCATCCGTCTTTGAAATCAGCTGATGTAGACTTGTCGACTCCACACGACTAACACTTGGCCCGACCCTCAAATGATATAGCATCCCCACTGTGCAACCCCACTGTGCAACCCCACTGTGCAAATCGCATCAAGTAGTGATGCTCCATGGCTTGACCCTGGTTCCCAATTGAATCTGCCTTGAGCGTCGCGGCGAAATCCAGCTGCGTGGCTGTGCATAGAGGCGTTGCAACGAGTTCCAGCACTTTGTTGCCTTGGCAAAATGCTTCGTGTACCGTTGGACGATCTGAAAACACACCCATGTTGAAAGATGTTCTATCCTGGCCGACGACAAGAAATTCTTTTTCGCTCTTTCTCCACTTAATTAGGCAATCCCAAAAAAGGAATGATGGTTGCTGGGGGTCTCTGAAATGACTCAAAATGCTGCAGCCTTTGCAGCTTCGAGTGCTTGCCAATGCAGGGCGTGGGACGGTGCGTTGAGGCGTTGGTGGCGTTGGTGGGGGTGAGCTGTGGTCTCGATATGCAGCATGTTGGTATTGTTAGAGTCTTGACATGTTTTGACGACAACTTGGACCATAACGGTCCCCACCTAACGATTGAGTTCCAAGCTTCTTCCATTTTGAATTTGACAAATGTGGTAAACCCAGTAAACCCAATGCCACAACTACCATTTGGGAATGATTTATGCCACCCCCCAAAAATTGGGCGTCCTTTATGAGATTGGCTATCCCACATTATAATATCTCAGGAAACTATTGAAACAGATGTAAAAAATCAAGAATATAAATTTCCAAAAAACAGATCAACATCAGATCAACCATACTGTAGTGATATCTAAGAAAACCATTAAAACACATAAGAAACACCGACTCCAGGGTGCCACAGGTGGCTCAAAACGCTGGCCATGTGGTCCTGGTTCAGTGGCACGGTGCCCAAGGTGCCACAGGCACCGCAGGCGCCCAAACCAGAGCGCTGCAGTGCAGCGCTCTGGTTTGGGCGCCTGCAGTGGCGCCTCGGCGAATGGCATAGTTTTGGGGCGTCCCAGGTATTGGAAACCAATGGAAACCATCAGAGTCCCAAGGAGTCCCTAGCTTTATGAGTTTCAATCCGATTCGGGGTAAGAAGCTCGGGGAGTCAGATTTGCGTGTGGTTCGAGGGTTGAGCCGTGCCCGGATTCTCATTTTCTGCACGACCGTGATCCGATCGATCCCCGTGATTCTCATTTTCAGATAGGGTTTCCATGTTGGCTCCCCCCGTGAAGGGTTGGCCAAAATATGTCGTGGTAAAAATCTTGGAGACTCATTGGAGACCAGAAAAGACCCAAACATGAGTTATCGCAGATATCCTATTCTACCGCACTTACGTCCATTTCTATCCTTCACTTCTCCAAATCTGACGGATGAGGTGATTGGCGGAGGCAACAGTACCAGTTGCCTCCAAAGATGCTTTGCGCTCGCGCACCAAGGTGGGGATGATGTCAGGTGAGGACTGACCTGTTGACCCTTGTTGATTGATTGTAGTAGAGGGTTATTATATAACCGGAACTAACCTACCCGATTTTCTTTAGAGATTGTGAACTAAGCGATAATGACCGATAATGGGAATCCAATGTATGTATGTATGTATGTATAGGGGGATGACAAAGGGTTTTGGACACTGCTCAGATGGCATGGAATTGGCAAAGGTAAGTTGACGCAATGGACGTACAGCCACAACAGTATCATCTTTGGGAGGTGGATCTTCCAATCTCTGACGAATCCTATCAGAGAATTGAGATTCAAATAGCTATGGATTCTATGGATCAAGACCTTCCACCCTGGTGGTTCCAGGTGGCCTTGCCCTGAAGTGCCTTCCTCATATTTTCGCGAGGCCAGAGAAGCTATCCTCTACATAGCCGTGGTATAACTGGCACTGGGGTGTATCCCAAGTGTAGATGGGGTAGAACTGGTATAAGTGGGGGATAACTGGCCATGGGGTATACATTATCATTGTATCTCCCACGTATGACTGGGTTCGAACCATGGCTATGAGCCATTTACTAAGTGGGATGCACATCGTAGTATACCTCTAAATGTGACTCTACAAGGATATGGGAAGTAAAATTGTTCACGGGAAACGTTCCAGGGAATTGAATGCAGTTGACCAACAAAAAACATTTTGTAGGATCCGAATCTCAAGGCACTTCACGGCTCATAGCTGCCCTATGCTCCACGATTGATCGGCCAAGAATCGAGTTCTGGCGCCTCATGAAAAGACATGCTTGTTTGTGACATGTTGTGACTCCCCAGGCGTGCTACAAGCAGTTGCCCTCTCCGGGCCAATGGATCTGCAGCTGCTCACTTGCAAACATGTTGGAGGAAGACTTCTGTCGTGGATGTGGGGGTCGCTTGTCTAACGGTGTCAATGGTCTAAATCCCAGGCCTCCCCTACACTGGTCCAGCGGAGTCCCGTTGAACAGCTTTCTTTCACAAAGGCCAGCTGTTTCTGAGACAGATTCTTCAGGTTCCTCCACAACTTAATCATAAATTTCTCGTATTTTCCTAATCAAATAGACATGTTGAGGGTATCCCCCATTTTTTCGGCACGTCTTCGCCCTAAGGCAAGTCCCCTGCACGTTGCGAGAAGGACCTGGCAGCTCGGGCGCGCGAAGAAGAGCGCTTGAGGCTGGAAGAAGTGGCACGACAGGTGCCGCGGCGCTGCGGGGTGTGGATACCCCGTATCCATTGCTGGCCATTTTCATGGGAAAAAGATGGAAAAATGATGAGCACGTGGATTTATAGGCACCATAATTTGACGATTCATGCGGGTAGAATTGGAATGGAATCAACAAAATTGGGAAAGTCAGGCTGACGATCGTGAGCCTTCTGGAGACGGGGACCCACGTGGATTGGAAAATTTGAGTTGATGGGCCATTTTTGATCTGTGCCATTTTTGATCGAGCTTAGACACCGACAGGAACAGCGGCTACTTGCTTGTTTCGGTCTCACAAACTTGGAACGCGGATAGTCAGCTGTTGCGGACATAGCCATTTTTCGAATATTTCCACTCCGCTCAGGAGCGCGCCCAGTGTGATCAACTGACGGTGGCTGACTTGAAATTCGCTCACCTTGAAGGTCGAAAGATGATGCCTGAACTCAGGGGCTACGAGGCCCGGGTCGGGATCAACTGGATCATCTTTTTTTTGGGAGAATTATGTATGGCTCTTTTTGGGTATATACTGTATATACAGTATACATGTATTATGTATATAGATTTATCAACCGAATGGGACTCGACCAACGGAAATTTCAGGCTCAAAAAGCAACAGATTCCCTGGTTGTTTTTGGTATCAACCATCCAATTTTCTTGGTGCCCATTTTGACGTAAAGCCAAGTAGTCAAAGGCTAGGAACGGGGATCATGATCCACTTGAATCCACTTACTGAGACGTAAGGGTGATGATCATCTACTTAGTAAGTGGGATTACCTTCCAAGTGAGTTTGGCTGCGCGCAATGGATCTACCAGAAGAGAGTCATGTGCAGAGATCGATTCCATCATTGATGATGAAGAAGATGATGATGGGACTCTCTGTTGTCATGGATGGCATCTTGATATAGATTTATTCATTTGTGTACGTATGTATATGTATGCATATATGTATATATATGTATGTATTTGCGTATGCATTATATATATATATCTATACATAGTAAGAATGAAGTATGAAAAACATGCAGCCGCAAAGTGATTTTTCGCCATTCCGGTGTACCTGGCGACCTTGATACGATGGATGCGGCACAGGAGATGCCAAAGATGCACCGTGATGGCAATGATGAGGCCGGGGAAAGATGCAGTGGGAGGCAGTTGATGGCAGAAACAAGGGATTTTTGAAAAAACAAGAGGGAATTTATAGCAAGTTTGTAGTCGACATGGAGATTCCAGGAGACAGCTTGGACATGTCATGTAGCTTCCACCAAGCTTGGGATGATTTCCACCTGCAAGGTGAGACCCTCCATTCATAAGTTATAAGGTAGTTTTTTAAATAAAGCCCATTAAATATATCTGTACCCGTAAACCCTAGGTAACCAGGCGATGATTCAACTTAGCTATCCAGCTCAACTTGATCAACCGCGTGATGGTCATTGTTTATGGCCAGTTTCAGGTACCTGGGGGTGCAGCTGGGGTAAAACAAATGGCTGTGAGCATGGTAATTATAGCTATTATGTATCCAATCATAATTGGAACTGAACCCGCAAGTCGCGGCTCAGAATGCTTGGGAAACCAGAGGCACGTGGCAATTGTTGGGTGTCAATGTCCCGTGTCCCGTACAGTAGATGGGATGTACCCCCAGAAACTATATCGCATGGAATGATGCAAAAAATGGGTTTGGTATGGTTTGGTCATGTTTGGAAGATGGTTTCCTGGTGTCCCATGCGATATGGCAATTTATGAAATTCATGGGAGGTAGATCTGGGTTGCGTAGAATTCTCCCTTCATGTACATCAATCATTGAGTGGTGTGCGGAGGCAGGTTTTCCAAATTGCACCGATGAAATGAGTCACAGACGCTGCAAGGGTCAACGGATAGATTCCTCTTCTGGATGGAAATTCCAGATGGCCCCAATTGCTCAACCATCTCAACCCTGGCTGCTCTTTGGCAGGCATACATCAATCTGCTGCGCTTCGCAGCATGGAAAGCAGGACATCAGCCGCAGTTCTGAAGAGGTCACCAGAGCCCCGATCCGTTCCACGAGCCATGAGGTCACCAGAGCCCCGATCCGTTCCACGAGCCATGAGTTCTGCAAGTGGGCTGCCATAGTGCCATACTATTGGTTTATATTGTGTCCTTGTTTAGAAGAGAAGCTGTTGAGCCTCGCAAAGGGCCCCCCCATCCGTCTTTGAAATCAGCTGATGTAGACTTGTCGACTCCACACGACTAACACTTTTGGTTTTCTAGCAGAGGGGGCTCCATTAGGGAGTCTGGCCCGACCCTCAAATGATATAGCCTTCCCACTGTGCAACCCCACTGTGCAAATCGCATCAAGTAGCTATGCTCAAACTTTCCTAAGCCTTAGCGCAAGTACCTGAGCTTGACATAGCTTGACCCTGGTTCCCAATTGAATCTGCCTTGAGCGTCGCGGCGAAATCCAGCTGCGTGGCTGTGCATAGAGGCGTTGCAACGAGTTCCAGCACTTTGTTGCCTTGGCAAAATGCTTCGTGTACCGTTGGACGATCTGAAAACACACCCATGTTGAAAGATGTTCTATCCTGGCCGACGACAAGAAATTCTTTTTCGCTCTTTCTCCACTTAATTAGGCAATCCCAAAAAAGGAATGATGGTTGCTGGGGGTCTCTGAAATGACTCAAAATGCTGCAGCCTTTGCAGCTTCGAGTGCTTGCCAATGCAGGGCGTGGGACGGTGCGTTGAGGCGTTGGTGGCGTTGGTGGGGGTGAGCTGTGGTCTCGATATGCAGCATGTTGGTATTGTTAGAGTCTTGACATGTTTTGACGACAACTTGGACCATAACGGTCCCCACCTAACGATTGAGTTCCAAGCTTCTTCCATTTTGAATTTGACAAATGTGGTAAACCCAGTAAACCCAATGCCACAACTACCATTTGGGGATGATTTATGCCACCCCCCAAAAATTGGGCGTCCTTTATGAGATTGGCTATCCCACATTATAATATCTCAGACAACTATTGAAACATATGTAAAAAATCATTATATAATTTCCAAAAAACAGATCAACATCAGATCAATCATACTGTAGTGATATCTAAGAAAACCATTAAAACACATAAGAAACACCGACTCCAGGGTGCCACAGGTGGCTCAAAACGCTGGCCATGTGGTCCTGGTTCAGTGGCACGGTGCCCAAGGTGCCACAGGCACCGCAGGCGCCCAAAAACCAGAGCGCTGCAGTGGCGCCTCGGCGAATGGCATAGTTTTGGGGCGTCCCAGGTATTGGAAACCAATGGAAACCATCAGAGTCCCAAGGATTCCCTAGCTTTATGAGTTTCAATCCGATTCGGGGTAAGAAGCTCGGGGAGTCAGATTTGCGTGTGGTTCGAGGGTTGAGCCGTGCCCGGATTCTCATTTTCTGCACGACCGTGATCCGATCGATCCCCGTGATTCTCATTTTCAGATAGGGTTTCCATGTTGGCTCCCCCCGTGAAGGGTTGGCCAAAATATGTCGTGGTAAAAATCTTGGAGACTCATTGGAGACCAGAAAAGACCCAAACATGAGTTATCGCAGATATCCTATTCTACCGCATTTACGTCCATTTCTATCCTTCACTTCTCCAAATCTGACGGATGAGGTGATTGGCGGAGGCAACAGTACCAGTTGCCTCCAAAGATGCTTTGCGCTCGCGCACCAAGGTGGGGATGATGTCAGGTGAGGACTGACCTGTTGACCCTTGTTGATTGATTGTAGTAGGGGGTTATTAACCGGAACTAACCTACCCGATTTTCTTTAGAGATCGTGAACTAGCGATAATGGGAATCCAATGTATGTATGTATAGGGGGATGACAAAGGGTTTTGGACACTGCTCAGATGGCATGGAATTGGCAAAGGTAAGTTGACGCAATGGACGTACAGCCACAACAGTATCATCTTTGGGAGGTGGATCTTCCAATCTCTGACGAATCCTATCAGAGAATTGAGATTCAAATAGCTATGGATTCTATGGATCAAGACCTTCCACCCTGGTGGTTCCAGGTGGCCTTGCCCTGAAGTGCCTTCCTCATATTTTCGCGAGGCCAGAGAAGCTATCCTCTACATAGCCGTGGTATAACTGGCACTGGGGTGTATCCCAAGTGTAGATGGGGTAGAACTGGTATAAGTGGGGGATAACTGGGGTATACATTATCATTGTATCTCCCACGTATGACTGGGTTCGAACCATGGCTATGAGCCATTTACTAAGTGGGATGCACATCGTAGTATACCTCTAAATGTGACTCTACAAGGATATGGGAAGTAAAATTGTTCACGGGAAACGTTCCAGGGAATTGAATGCAGTTGATCAACAAAAAACATTTTGTAGGATCCGAATCTCAAGGCACTTCACGGCTCATAGCTGCCCTATGCTCCACGATTGATCGGCCAAGAATTGAGTTCTGGCGCCTCATGAAAAGACATGCTTGTTTGTGACATGTTGTGACTCCCCAGGCGTGCTACAAGCAGTTGCCCTCTCCGGGCCAATGGATCTGCAGCTGTTCAGTTGCAAACATGTTTGCTGAAGACTTCTGTCGTGGATGTGGGGGTCGCTTGTCTAACGGTGTCAATGGTCTAAATCCCAGGCCTCCCCTACACTGGTCCAGCGGAGTCCCGTTGAACAGCTTTCTTTCACAAAGGCCAGCTGTTTCTGAGACAGATTCTTCAGGTTCCTCCACAGCTTAATCATAAATTTCTCGTATTTTCCTAATCAAATAGACATGTTGAGGGTATCCCCCATTTTTTCGGCACGTCTTCGCCTAAGGCAAGTCCCCTGCACGTTGCGAGAAGGACCTGGCAGCTCGGGCGCGCGAAGAAAAGCGCTTGAGGCTGGAAGAAGTGGCACGACAGGTGCCGCGGCGCTGCGGGGTGTGGATACCCCGTATCCATTGCTGGCCATTTTCATGGGAAAAAGATGGAAAAATGATGAGCACGTGCATTTATAGGCACCATAATTTGACGATTCATGCGGGTAGAATTGGAATGGAATCAACAAAATTGGGAAAGTCAGGCTGACGATCGTGAGCCTTCTGGAGACGGGGACCCACGTGGATTGGAAAATTTGAGTTGATGGGCCATTTTTGATCTGTGCCATTTTTGATCGAGCTTAGACACCGACAGGAACAGCGGCTACTTGCTTGTTTCGGTCTCACAAACTTGGAACGCGGATGTCAGCTGTTGCGGACATAGCCATTTTTCGAATATTTCCACTCCGCTCAGGAGCGCGCCCAGTGTGGGCAACTGACGGCGGCTGACTTGAAATTCGCTCACCTTGAAGGTCGAAAGATGATGCCTGAACTCAGGGGCTACGAGGCCCGGGTCGGGATCAACTGGATCATCTTTTTTTTGGGAGAATTATGTATGGCTCTTTTTGGGTATATACTGTATATACAGTATACATGTATCATGTATATAGATTTATCAACCGAATGGGATTCGACCAACGGAAATTTCAGGCTCAAAAAGCAACAGATTCCCTGGTTGTTTTTGGTATCAACCATCCAATTTTCTTGGCGCCCATTTTGACGTAAAGCCAAGTAGTCAAAGGCTAGGAACGGGGATCATGATCCACTTGAATCCACTTACTGAGACGAAGGGTGATGATCATCTACTTAGTAAGTGGGATTACCTTCCAAGTGAGTTTGGCTGCGCGCAATGGATCTACCAGAAGAGAGTCATGTGCAGAGATCGATTCCATCATTGATGATGAAGAAGATGATGATGGGACTCTCTGTTGTCATGGACGGCATCTTGATATAGATTTATTCATTTGTGTACGTATGTATATGTATATATATATATATATGAGCAACCGTAAAAACCCCGGCAATACTAAACATGTATTCGACGGACATTGGCTTATGGAAATTCATGGAAATTGTTAAAAACACGAGGTAAGCGATGGGACCTTCCCAAATTAGCGATACCCCTTTTCAAGGTTATGTCATCATATTTCTCTAATATCCACATTAGCGATACCCAAATATCACATATTATTCATAGTTCGTCATATATAATACATACAGCAGTTTCTTGCAAGCGATACCAGCGATACCCCCCAAGTTTACCATATATCATTATTGTACAAACGTGTGGTAAGCGATGGGACCTTCCCAAATTTGTGAATGTCCTTTCCGTGAACCTAGGGTTTTCACAATCGCTCATATATGTATGTATTTGCGTATGCATTAAATTATATATATATATCTATACATAGTAAGAATGAAGTATGAAAAACATGCAGCCGCAAAGTGATTTTTCGCCATTCCGGTGTACCTGGCGACCTTGATACGATGGATGCGGCACAGGAGATGCCAAAGATGCACCGTGATGGCAATGATGAGGCCGGGGAAAGATGCAGTGGGAGGCAGTTGATGGCAGAAACAAGGGATTTTTGAAAAAACAAGAGGGAATTTATAGCAAGTTTGTAGTCGACATGGAGATTCCAGGAGACAGCTTGGACATGTCATGTAGCTTCCACCAAGCTTGGGATGATTTCCACCTGCAAGGTGAGACCCTCCATTCATAAGTTATAAGGTAGTTTTTTTTAATAAAGCCCATTAAATATATCTGTACCCGTAAACCCTAGGTAACCAGGCGATGATTCAACTTAGCTATCCAGCTCAACTTGATCAACCGCGTGATGGTCATTGTTTATGGCCAGTTTCAGGTACTTGGGGGTGCAGCTGGGGTAAAACAAATGGCTGTGAGCATGGTAATTATAGCTATTATGTATCCAATCATAATTGGAACTGAACCCGCAAGTAGCGGCTCAGAATGCTTGGGAAACCAGAGGCACGTGGCAATTGTTGGGTGTCAATGTCCCGTGTCCCGTAGATGGGATGTACCCCCAGAAACTATATCGCATGAAATGATGCAAAAAATGGGTTTGGTATGGTTTGGTCATGTTTGGAAGATGGTTTCCTGGTGTCCCATGCGATATGGGCTACCTATGTCGGCGATATGGCAATTTATGAAATTCATGGGAGGTAGATCTGGGTTGCGTAGAATTCTCCCTTCATGTACATCAATCATTGAGTGGTGTGCGGAGGCAGGTTTTCCAAATTGCACCGATGAAATGAGTCACAGACGCTGCAAGGGTCAACGGATAGATTCCTCTTCTGGATGGAAATTCCAGATGGCCCCAATGGCTCAACCATCTCAACCCTGGCTGCTCTTTGGCAGGCATACATCAATCTGCTGCGCTTCGCAGCATGGAAAGCAGGACATCAGCCGCAGTTCTGAAGAGGTCACCAGAGCCCCGATCCGTTCCACGAGCCATGAGGTCACCAGAGCCCCGATCCGTTCCACGAGCCATGAGTTCTGCAAGTGGGCTTGCCATAGTGCCATAGTATTGGCTTATATTGTGTCCTTGTTTAGAAGAGAAGCTGTTGAGCCTCGCAAAGGGCCCCCCATCCGTCTTTGAAATCAGCTGATGTAGACTTGTCGACTCCACACGACTAACACTTTTGGTTTTCTAGCAGAGGGGCTCCATTAGGGAGTCTGGCCCGACCCTCAAATGATATAGCCTCCCCACTGTGCAACCCCACTGTGCAAATCGCATCAAGTAGCTATGCTCAAACTTTCCTAAGCCTTAGCGCAAGTACCTGAGCTTGACATAGCTTGACCCTGGTTCCCAATTGAATCTGCCTTGAGCGTCGCGGCGAAATCCAGCTGCCTGGCTGTGCATAGAGGCGTTGCAACGAGTTCCAGCACTTTGTTGCCTTGGCAAAATGCTTCGTGTACCGTTGGACGATCTGAAAACACACCCATTTTGAAAGATGTTCTATCCTGGCCGACGACAAGAAATTCTTTTTCGCTCTTTCTCCACTTAATTAGGCAATCCCAAATTACTTTACTTCGAGTGATCCCCACCATGACATTTCAAAACAGCTAGTTGACAGCAAGAAGATATTCCAGAAGATATGCCAGATAGAATGCCAGAAGGTATGCCAGATAGAATGCCAGAAGATATGCCAGATATAATGCCAGAAGATCTGCCATATACAATGCCAGAAGATATGCCAGATAGAATGCCAGATAGAATGTCAGAAAAGATGTCAGATAGAATGTCAGAAAGAATGCCAAAGATATGCCAGAAGATATGCCAGATAGAATGTCAGAAAAGATGTCAGATAGAATGTCAGAAGATATGTCAGATAGAATGCCAGAAGATATGCCAGATAGAATGCCAGAAGATATGTAGATATGCCAGATAGAATGCCAGATAGAATGCCAGAAGATTTGCCAGATAGGATGCCAGAAGATATGCCAGATATAATGCCAGAAGATCGGCCATATAGAATGCCAGAAGATATGCCAGATAGAATGCCAGATAGAATGCCAGAAGATTTGCCAGATAGAATGCCAGAAGATATGCCAGAAGATATGCCAGATAGAATGCCAAATAAAATGTCAGAAGATATGTCAGAAGATATGTCAGGGAACAGTTGGCATGGATACTCGCGCTTGAGGTCCGGCAGGGAACACTGGGCGCGGATGGTCGCGGTTGAGGTCCGGCAGGGAACACTGGGCGCGGATGGTCGTGGTTGAGGTCCGGCAGGGAACACTGGGCGCTGATGGTCGTGGTTGAGGTCCGGCAGGGAACACTGGGCGTGGATGGTCGTGGTTGAGGTCCGGCAGGGAACACTGGGCGTGGGTGGTCGTGGTTGAGGTCCGGCAGAGAACACTGTGGATCGCAGGTCGCAGTTGAGCAAGGACGACGAGGACGACGAGGACGACAAGGACGACAAGGATGACAAGGAGGACGAGGAGGAGGAGGACGAGGCAGGAGGAGGCGGAGGAGGAGGAGGAGCAGGAGGAGCAGGAGGAGGAGGAGGCAACTGACATAAAATCTAACAACCCTCACCTGGCAGGTGGGGAAAAAGGAATGATGGTTGCTGGGGGTCTCTGAAATGACTCAAAATGCTGCAGCCTTTGCAGCTTCGAGTGCTTGCCAATGCAGGGCGTGGGACGGTGCGTTGAGGCGTTGGTGGCGTTGGTGGGGGTGAGCTGTGGTCTCGATATGCAGCATGTTGGTATTGTTAGAGTCTTGACATGTTTTGACGACAACTTGGACCATAACGGTCCCCACCTAACGATTGAGTTTCAAGCTTCTTCCATTTTGAATTTGACAAATGTGGTAAACCCAATGCCACAACTACCATTTGGGGATGATTTTTGCCACCCCCCAAAAATTGGGCGTCCTTTATGAGATTGGCTATCCCACATTATAATATCTCAGACAACTATTGAAACATATGTAAAAAATCATTATATAATTTCCAAAAAACAGATCAACATCAGATCAATCATACTGTAGTGATATCTAAGAAAACCATTAAAACACATAAGAACCACCGACTCCAGGGTGCCACAGGTGGCTCAAAACGCTGGCCATGTGGTCCTGGTTCAGTGGCACGGTGCCCAAGGTGCCACAGGCACCGCAGGCGCCAAAACCAGAGCGCTGCAGTGGCGCCTCGGCGAATGGCATAGTTTTGGGGCGTCCCAGGTATTGGAAACCAATGGAAACCATCAGAGTCCCAAGGAGTCCCTAGCTTTATGAGTTTCAATCCGATTCGGGATAAGAAGCTCGGGGATTCAGATTTGCGTGTGGTTCGAGGGTTGATCCGTGCCCGGATTCTGCACGACCGTGATCCGATCGATCCCCGTGATTCTCATTTTCAGATAGGGTTTCCATGTTGGCTCCCCCCGTGAAGGGTTGGCCAAAATATGTCGTGGTAAAAATCTTGGAGACTCATTGGAGACCAGAAAAGACCCAAACATGAGTTATCGCAGATATCCTATTCTACCGCATTTACGTCCATTTCTATCCTTCACTTCTCCAAATCTGACGGATGAGGTGATTGGCGGAGGCAACAGTACCAGTTGCCTCCAAAGATGCTTTGCGCTCGCGCGCCAAGGTGGGGATGATGTCAGGTGAGGACTGACCTGTTGACCCTTGTTGATTGATTGTAGTAGGGGGTTATTAACCGGAACTAACCTACCCGATTTTCTTTAGAGATCGTGAACTAGCGATAATGGGAATCCAATGTATGTATGTATAGGGGGATGACAAAGGGTTTTGGACACTGCTCAGATGGCATGGAATTGGCAAAGGTAAGTTGACGCAATGGACGTACAGCCACAACAGTATCATCTTTGGGAGGTCTTGGCGCGCGAGTGCAAAGCATCTTTGGAGGCCAGTGGTACTGCTGCCTCCGCCAATCACCTCATCCGTCAGATTTGGAGAAGTGAAGGATAGAAATGGACGTAAATGCGGTAGAATAGGATATCATGCGGCGTCGAAGGCTACAGGAAAGGCGCTTCTCAATTACTTGACCTGCCCAAACCCCATTTGCAATGAAGCATAAAGTACGTGTGCAAGTGTAAGTGAACATTCCCTCGCGTAGCATCAAGTACGTGGGCAGTACAAGTAAAATTTCCCAGCCCCCAGTCCAGCCCACCCCACCCCACCCCATTTGTAACGTAGCATCAGGTATGTGCACAAGTGCATGTCAAAATTCCTTGTTGTGTAGCATCAAGTACGGGTGCAAGTGCAAGTGAACGTTACCTACAATTTCCCAGCCGCTAGTAAATACAACAAAATATATACAAACATACAAATACATATCAATACACACACACAAACCCGTACAAATACATACAAATCATACAAATACATACAAAACCGTACGAAAAACATACAAGACATACAAATACATACAAATACATACATATACATACAAATACATACAAACATATACATGCATACACAAACATACAGACCTACATGCCTACATACCTGCGTACCTACATATACACACATGTTATAGTTATTATACATGTATATGTAATACAGAATCAAATATGCTATAACTAAGTTTTTTCCAGTTGGTGTAAGCTACTACACACGTAGAACCACCCGAGGGTCGCGCCGTGGCGCCAGCATGCGCCAGCTGGCCTCGTTTCAGTGGAACCACCCTGCTGGGATGTCCCAAATTCACTTGGGGGTTTCCATAAATGGGGGTACCCCATAAATAGATGGTTTATTTCATGGAAAATCGATCAAATGGATGATAAAATAGGGGCACCGGGGCACCCCTATTTTAGGAAACCCCCATTTCGTAGTCCAAGAAGTATTTTCGTTTGTTGAGAATTCAGATGGACGCTGTTGAAGAATCCGTTCAGATGCCTCATTGCGCCTCTGTTTCGGGCGACAGTGCACAAAGATGCGCGCGGGACCAAAAGGATGCCATGAGGTGCGACTTGGTATGCCATGACCAGCAGCCTCTGCCAGAGATGGCCATACCATCCCAAGGGTCCCCACCTAACGATTGAGTTCCAAGCTTCTTCCATTTTGAATTTGACAAATGTGGTAAACCCAGTAAACCCAATGCCACAACTACCATTTGGGGATGATTTATGCCACCCCCCAAAAATTGGGCGTCCTTTATGAGATTGGCTATCCCACATTGTAATATCTCAGAAAACTATTGAAACAGATGTAAAAAATCATCAATTTCCACAAAACAGATCAACCATACTGTAGTGATATCTAAGAAAACCATTAAAACACATAAGAACCACCGACTCCAGGGTGCCACAGGTGGCTCAAAACGCTGGCCATGTGGTCCTGGTTCAGTGGCACGGTGCCCAAGGTGCCACAGGCACCGCAGGCGCCAAAACCAGAGCGCTGCAGTGGCGCCTCGGCGAATGGCATAGTTTTGGGGCGTCCCAGGTATTGGAAACCAATGGAAACCATCAGAGTCCCAAGGAGTCCCTAGCTTTATGAGTTTCAATCCGATTCGGGGTAAGAAGCTCGGGGATTCAGATTTGCGTGTGGTTCGAGGGTTGATCCGTGCCCGGATTCTGCACGACCGTGATCCGATCGATCCCCGTGATTCTCATTTTCAGATAGGGTTTCCATGTTGGCTCCCCCCGTGAAGGGTTGGCCAAAATATGTCGTGGTAAAAATCTTGGAGACTCATTGGAGACCAGAAAAGACCCAAACATGAGTTATCGCAGATATCCTATTCTACCGCATTTACGTCCATTTCTATCCTTCACTTCTCCAAATCTGACGGATGAGGTGATTGGCGGAGGCAACAGTACCAGTTGCCTCCAAAGATGCTTTGCGCTCGCGCGCCAAGGTGGGGATGATGTCAGGTGAGGACTGACCTGTTGACCCTTGTTGATTGATTGTAGTAGAGGGTTATTATATAACCGGAACTAACCTACCCGATTTTCTTTAGAGATTGTGAACTAAGCGATAATGACCGATAATGGGAATCCAATGTATGTATGTATAGGGGGATGACAAAGGGTTTTGGACACTGCTCAGATGGCATGGAATTCGCAAAGGTAAGTTGACGCAATGGACGTACAGCCACAACAGTATCATCTTTGGGAGGTGGATCTTCCAATCTCTGACGAATCCTATCAGAGAATTGAGATTCAAATAGCTATGGATTCTATGGATCAAGACCTTCCACCCTGGTGGTTCCAGGTGGCCTTGCCCTGAAGTGCCTTCCTCATATTTTCGCGAGGCCAGAGAAGTTATCCTCTACATAGCCGTGGTATAACTGGCACTGGGGTGTATCCCAAGTGTAGATGGGGTAGAACTGGTATAAGTGGGGGATAACTGGGGTATACATTATCATTGTATCTCCCACGTATGACTGGGTTCGAACCATGGCTATGAGCCATTTACTAAGTGGGATGCACATCGTAGTATACCTCTAAATGTGACTCTACAAGGATATGGGAAGTAAAATTGTTCACGGGAAACGTTCCAGGGAATTGAATGCAGTTGATCAACAAAAAAACATTTTGTAGGATCCGAATCTCAAGGCACTTCACGGCTCATAGCTGCCCTATGCTCCACGATTGATCGGCCAAGAATTGAGTTCTGGCGCCTCATGAAAAGACATGCTTGTTTGTGACATGTTGTGACTCCCCAGGCGTGCTACAAGCAGTTGCCCTCTCCGGGCCAATGGATCTGCAGCTGTTCAGTTGCAAACATGTTTGCTGAAGACTTCTGTCGTGGATGTGGGGGTCGCTTGTCTAACGGTGTCAATGGTCTAAATCCCAGGCCTCCCCTACACTGGTCCAGCGGAGTCCCGTTGAACAGCTTTCTTTCACAAAGGCCAGCTGTTTCTGAGACAGATTCTTCAGGTTCCTCCACAGCTTACCGGTAATCATAAATTTCTCGTATTTTCCTAATCAAATAGACATGTTGAGGGTATCCCCCATTTTTTCGGCACGTCTTCGCCCTAAGGCAAGTCCCCTGCACGTTGCGAGAAGGACCTGGCAGCTCGGGCGCGCGAAGAAGAGCGCTTGAGGCTGGAAGAAGTGGCACGACAGGTGCCGTGGCGCTGCGGGGTGTGGATACCCCGTATCGATTTGCTGGCCATTTTCATGGGAAAAAGATGGAAAAATGATGAGCACGTGGATTTATAGGCACCATAATTTGACGATTCATGCGGGTAGAATTGGAATGGAATCAACAAAATTGGGAAAGTCAGGCTGACGATCGTGAGCCTTCTGGAGACGGGGACCCACGTGGATTGGAAAATTTGAGTTGATGGGCCATTTTTGATCTGTGCCATTTTTGATCGAGCTTAGACACCGACAGGAACAGCGGCTACTTGCTTGTTTCGGTCTCACAAACTTGGAACGCGGATGTCAGCTGTTGCGGACATAGCCATTTTTCGAATATTTCCACTCCGCTCAGGAGCGCGCCCAGTGTGGGCAACTGACGGCGGCTGACTTGAAATTCGCTCACCTTGAAGGTCGAAAGATGATGCCTGAACTCAGGGGCTACGAGGCCCGGGTCGGGATCAACTGGATCATCTTTTTTTTTTGGGAGAATTATGTATGGCTCTTTTTGGGTATATACTGTATATACAGTATACATGTATTACGCATATAGATTTATCAACCGAATGGGATTCGACCAACGGAAATTTCAGGCTCAAAAAGCAACAGATTCCCTGGTTGTTTTTGGTATCAACCATCAAATTTTCTTGGCGCCCATTTTGACGTAAAGCCAAGTAGTCAAAGGCTAGGAACGGGGATCATGATCCACTTGAATCCACTTACTGAGACGTAAGGGTGATGATCATCTACTTAGTAAGTGGGATTACCTTCCAAGTGAGTTTGGCTGCGCGCAATGGATCTACCAGAAGAGAGTCATGTGCAGAGATCGATTCCATCATTGATGATGAAGAAGATGATGATGGGACTCTCTGTTGTCATGGATGGCATCTTGATATAGATTTATTCATTTGTGTACGTATGTATATGTATATATATATTTATGTATTTGAGTATGCATTATATATATATATACATCTATACATAGTAAGAATGAAGTATGAAAAACATGCAGCCGCAAAGTGATTTTTCGCCATTCCGGTGTACCTGGCGACCTTGATACGATGGATGCGGCACAGGAGATGCCAAAGATGCACCGTGATGGCAATGATGAGGACGGGGAAAGATGCAGTGGGAGGCAGTTGATGGCAGAAACAAGGGATTTTTGAAAAAACAAGAGGGAATTTATAGCAAGTTTGTAGTCGACATGGAGATTCCAGGAGACAGCTTGGACATGTCATGTAGCTTCCACCAAGCTTGGGATGATTTCCACCTGCAAGGTGAGACCCTCCATTCATAACTTATAAGGTAGTTTTTTTAATAAAGCCCATTAAATATATCTGTACCCGTAAACCCTAGGTAACCAGGCGATGATTCAACTTAGCTATCCAGCTCAACTTGATCAACCGCGTGATGGTCATTGTTTATGGCCAGTTTCAGTTACTTGGGGGTGCAGCTGGGGTAAAACAAATGGCTGTGAGCATGGTAATTATAGCTATTATGTATCCAATCATAATTGGAACTGAACCCGCAAGTAGCGGCTCAGAATGCTTGGGAAACCAGAGGCACGTGGCAATTGTTGGGTGTCAATGTCCCGTGTCCCGTAGATGGGATGTACCCCCAGAAACTATATCGCATGAAATGATGCAAAAAATGGGTGGGGTATGGTTTGGTCATGTTTGGAAGATGGTTTCCTGGTGTCCCATGCGATATGGCAATTTATGAAATTCATGGGAGGTAGATCTGGGTTGCGTAGAATTCTCCCTTCATGTACATCAATCATTGTGTGGTGTGCGGAGGCGGTTTTTCCAAATTGCACCGATGAAATGAGTCACAGACGCTGCAAGGGTCAACGGATAGATTCCTCTTCTGGATGGAAATTCCAGATGGCCCCAATGGCTCAACCATCTCAACCCTGGCTGCTCTTTGGCAGGCATACATCAATCTGCTGCGCTTCGCAGCATGGAAAGCAGGACATCAGCCGCAGTTCTGAAGAGGTCACCAGAGCCCCGATCCGTTCCACGAGCCATGAGTTCTGCAAGTGGGCTGCCATAGTGCCATAGTATTGGCGTATATTGTGTCATTGTGTCCTTGTTTAGAAGAGAAGCTGTTAGTTGAGCCTCGCGAAGGGCCCCCCATCCGTCTTTGAAATCAGCTGATGTAGACTTGTCGACTCCACACGACTAACACTTTTGGTTTTCTAGCAGAGGGGGCTCCATTAGGGAGTCTGGCCCGACCCTCAAATGATATAGCATCCCCACTGTGCAACCCCACTGTGCAAATCGCATCAAGTAGCGATGCTCCATGGCTTGACCCTGGTTCCCAATTGAATCTGCCTTGAGCGTCGCGGCGAAATCCAGCTGCCTGGCTGTGCATAGAGGCGTTGCAACGAGTTCCAGCACTTTGTTGCCTTGGCAAAATGCTTCGTGTACCGTTGGACGATCTGAAAACACACCCATGTTGAAAGATGTTCTATCCTGGCCGACGACAAGAAATTCTTTTTCGCTCTTTCTCCACTTAATTAGGCAATCCCAAAAAAGGAATGATGGTTGCTGGGGGTCTCTGAAATGACTCAAAATGCTGCAGCCTTTGCAGCTTCGAGTGCTTGCCAATGCAGGGCGTGGGACGGTGCGTTGAGGCGTTGGTGGCGTTGGTGGGGGTGAGCTGTGGTCTCGATATGCAGCATGTTGGGTATTGTTAGAGTCTTGACATGTTTTGACGACAACTTGGACCATAACTTATGACAAGCATGAAAGATCGCCTTGTTGAAATTTCATGGACTGGGGATCCAGGATGGCGAAGTCAGGCCTGAGCCGGGTGACCTCAGAGATATTGCGTTGCGTTGACGTTTTCACCGCGTACAGATTTGTAACATTCCCTATTTTGGAAAGACATACCACTCGAATTGGTCAGTTCAGGTCTGATGTCGTGACACTCGGAATCCAGTATGCTTTTTACTCTCATATCAGCGGGAACAAATGCTGTTTGGCCAGAACCATGTGCATTTCTTGTGTGGGAATATTCGTCAAAGGAAGTTGGGAAGCAATCTTCCGAGTTTCCGATAAAATGTAATGCAGTAACAGTACATACATAACAATACATCAGATATCATCATATAACAATACATCACTCACAACAATACATCACACAACAATACATCACATAACAATACATAACATAACAATACAACACATAACAATACATCACACAACAATACGTCACATAACAATACATCACACAACAATACATCACATAACAATACATAACACAACAGTACATCACATAACAACTCATCACATTTCAGAGCATTGCATAACAAAACATCACATAACAATACATCACACAACAATACAACACATAACAATACATCACACAACAATACAACACATAACAATACATCACACAACAATACAACACATAACAATACATCACACAACATGTAACGTAGCATCAGGTATGTGCACAAGTGCATGTCAAAATTCCTTGTTGTGTAGCATCAAGTACGGGTGCAAGTGAACGTTACCACCGCACCCAACTCCATCCCACCCCATCATTTGCGACGTATCATGATATGCGTATGCCAATCAAATACACCTACAATTTCCCAGCCGCTAGTAAATACAACAAAATACACACATACAAATACAATTCAATACACACACACACAAACCCGTACAAATACATACAAATACATACAAATCATACAAATACATACAAAACCGTACGAAAAACATACAACACATACAAATACATACAAATACATACAAATACATACAAATACATACAAATACATACAAACATATACATGCATACACAAACATACAGATCTACATGCCTACATACCTGCGTACCTACATATTCACACATGTTATAGTTATTATGCATGTATAATATATATATATACACAATACAGAATCGAATATGCCAAAACTAAGCTTTGTCCAGTTGGTGTAAGCTACTACACACGTAGAACCACCCGAGGGTCGCGCTACGAGGCGCCAGCATGCGCCAGCTGGCCTCGTTTCAGTGGAACCATCCTGCTGGGATGTCCCAAATTCACTTGGGGGTTTCCATAAATGGGGGTACCCCATAAATAGATGGTTTATTTCATGGAAAATCGATCAAATGGATGATAAAATAGGGGCACCCCTATTTTAGGAAACCCCCATTTCGCAGTCCAAGAAGTATTTTCGTTTGTTGAGAATTCAGATGGACGCTGTTGAAGAATCCGTTCAGATGTCTCATTGCGCATCTGTTTCGGGCGACAGTGCACAAAGATGCGCGCGGGACCAAAAGGATGCCATGAGGTGCGACTTGGTATGCCGTGACCAGCAGCCTCTGCCAGAGATGGCCATACCATCCCAAGGGTCCCCACCTAACGATTGAGTTCCAAGCTTCTTCCATTTTGAATTTGACAAATGTGGTAAACCCAGTAAACCCAATGCCACAACTACCATTTGGGGATGATTTATGCCACCCCCCAAAAATTGGGCGTCCTTCATGAGATTGGCTATCCCACATTATAATATCTCAGAAAACTATTGAAACAGATGTAAAAAATCATTATATAATTTCCAAAAAACAGATCAACATCAGATCAACCATACTGTAGTGATATCTAAGAAAACCATTAAAACACACAAGAAACACCGACTCCACGGTGCCACAGGTGGCTCAAAACGCTGGCCATGTGGTCCTGGTTCAGTGGCACGGTGCCCAAGGTGCCACAGGCACCGCAGGCGCCCAAACCAGAGCGCTGCAGTGGCGCCTCGGCGAATGGCATAGTTTTGGGGCGTCCCAGGTATTGAAAAGCAATGGAAACCATCAGAGTCCCAAGGAGTCCCTAGCTTTACGAGTTTCAATCCGATTCGGGGCAAGAAGCCGGGGATTCAGATTTGCGTGTGGTTCGAGGGTTGATCCGTGCCCGGATTCTGCACGATCGTGATCCGATCGATCCCCGTGATTCTCATTTTCAGATAGGGTTTCCATGTTGGCTCCCCCCGTGAAGGGTTGGCCAAAATATGTCGTGGTAAAAATCTTGGAGACTCATTGGAGACCAGAAAAGACCCAAACATGAGTTATCGCAGATATCCTATTCTACCGCATTTACGTCCATTTCTATCCTTCACTTCTCCAAATCTGACGGATGAGGTGATTGGCGGAGGCAACAGTACCAGTTGCCTCCAAAGATGCTTTGCGCTCGCGCACCAAGGTGGGGATGATGTCAGGTGAGGACTGACCTGTTGACCCTTGTTGATTGATTGTAGTAGGGGGTTATTAACCGGAACTAACCTACCCGATTTTCTTTAGAGATTGTTATTTTAATGTAGACTTAGTACATGTACATAATAATTTACTCCTATTTACGTTGTTGCATGGCTCAAGAAAAAGCTGAGTGTTTCAGGCTGCTTAACCAGTAAATACAGGTTATCAGCCGTATAGCCTTAGTTTTCCCCATAGGTAGTTGATTGCTCTCGGCATTGCTTCCGCCTTGAGCTCATAGGGATTCTCCTTGCCGTGTAGTTTGCGCCATGGCCAACCCTTTGCTACCTATTGTTGACTCCCCTGAAACCATAGACATAAGCACCCCTCCAAGCTCCGAAAGATCAAGGAGTCAGCGTGCAGGTGGAACTCCTCTTACTGAAGCTGTCGCAATGATGCCACAGAACTCAGGTTTTTCACATCGAGGTGTTTTGCCAGCCGCTACCCGGGAGGGTGGGCCGAACGTTCATGGTACTGAAGTTCTGGACATCGAGTGTTCAATCAAATGAATGTAAACCACGATCAACGTGTGATTATTGATCAGCAACACTTTGTGCAGAACAACAAGGTACTCATTCAGACCCATGATCCAGCATACACGGAGATGCTTGAGCTGACAGCCGAAGCGCGTCATCGCATGGCAATAGCCGAAGCGGAAGCTCAGGCCAATCACCGTCACGAAGTTTTGACTGGAAGTCTGAAGGAAGCACTGCAAGTTCGTGAAGCCCAAGAGATCAACCAGGCAAGGATGTTTCTGCGGGAGAATGAGGAGAACATTAAAAGTGAGGCCGTTCAGCATGTCCGTGTCCATGAGGCTCAGTGTACAGAAAAGGTTCAGGCGTACCAGAGAATCTTGGACGCTAACCTCCGTCAATCAATGGCCACTAAGGAGTGCGAGATTGAACGCCTCCGAAGTCAGGCCGCCGAAAAGGAGCGAGCTCAGGAAGAACGCATCAAAAGGCTCGAAGAGCTTGTGATGCAACAGAGTCTTCACAACCAAAAGCTCCAAAGTATGTTGGACTCTCAGCTGTCGCAACCACCTCCGGTCCAAGTTGTGGAAACCGCGACTTTGACTAGGACGGCGGAACCGTATGTCATTTCAGCCCCGATCCCGGCGTGTACAGTTGGCTCTCCGGCCACTTCCGTGCATCCGTCCCTTGACCCTTTCAATGCCGAGACAGTGAACCCACCATATACTGCTCCTCCGATGTTGGCTGGCCCGTATGCTGGCAATACCGACGGGGAAGTTGAGGAGATGGTCATAGGCCGAATCCCAGTAGGTGGTATCAACATCACATACTGTAAGAAAGCAGAGAAAGGTTCTACCCCAGGTCCATCAAACCAAGTTCCCATGAACAATGCCTCGGGAGATCATACCCCAATGTCTGGTCGTACTGTGCCGTATGGGGTTACTGGTCATAGACCTAATAAAGGTCCCAATGATGGCAATAATGCAGGGGGAAATGGAAATGGAGGACCTGGAGGGGGGGACGATGGGGATGATGGGGACGATCATGATGGCTCGCCTGTCCCATCTCCATCGCCAATGCCCGAAGCCCATAAGAAGAAAGATAAGAAGAAGGCGCCAGGCGGTGATGGAGGAGGGGGAGGTGATGACCCTGACAAAGATTCCGATGACAGTGATGAAAAGTTTGTTCGACGTATGAAGAAGTTTTTGGGGGGTGGTTTCAACCATAGCGGGCAGGATGAGAAGCCCAAGGTCAAGGAAGCAGATACCATCAAGCTTCCGGCCATCCCAGGTCCGGAGACATACAGAAATTGGCGCATCAAAACCCGAGAGGCAATAGTCGCAGCGTCGACCAACCCAGATTCAGCATTTGCATGGATTGGAGAGGTTTGGAAAGAAGGACAGACTATTGAAGCCCTCCGGAAGGTGGCGCCGTTTGCAACACTAGATGCCAAGCTCCTGTCAGCTCTAACCAACATCATTACGGGGGATTTTGCCCGAAAGGTTGACACTTTCAAGGAGACCGAAGCCAATGAGGGGAGAATCGTGAGGGGTCGCCAAGTTCTTTTCATGTTACACGACCATTTCAGTACAAACATGAAACATGGCTCAACCTACGCCCTTCAGGATCTGTTTAGTGTCCACCTAAAGGGAGAGAACCTCAAGACATTCATTTCGAATTGGGATCAAGTGCTAGCAGGTATTGTGAAAGTTCCTGAAGAGTCAGTACTGGAAACACTGTTCTATAATCAGGTCAAGAACTGCAAAGCCATAGCCCATGATTTGAATGAGTACCATCGAGCAGACGAAGGCACAGAGAAAAGGAAATATGACTTCCTTGTTTCCGCCGTGCGCAGGCACCTGGATCGTGAACGCCTGGAAACCAACCGAGAGAGGGTTGCTCGGAACCTTTCAGGTACTGCCAAGCCTTCCGCACCTGCCGTCGAAGGAAAGGTAGGTTTCATTCCACGGGGTTACTGTGTTAAGTGGAACAAGGGAGGATGCACTAATGAAAATTGCACGTTCAAACATGAGGTTCCATCCAAGAGAACTCCATCCACCAAACCCAAGAGGGATTCAAGTCGTGGACGATCACCATCAAGAACCCAATCACCCAGAGGTAAGGGGAAGAAGAAGGAATGTATTTTCTGGAAGAGGGGACGTTGTGAGCGGGGTGACAAGTGCAATTTTTCGCACAATGGCCCTGCTGGGAAGCCCAGACAAGCTACTCCCGCAAGATCCAATTCAAGTGGAAAGAAAGGGGGTAAGAAGACATCTAGAAGTCCCGGCAGAAAGTCATCAAGAAGCCCCGGCAACAAGAGGAGCCCCCGAAATTCCAGATCACCTAAGGGGAATAAGAACAGCTCAAGCGGTGGCAAGGCAACTCCAGCAGCGGTTTGTCTGGTAGCCTCAATGCTCGCATCCGTGGCCAGTGGTTTCGCAATCGATCCCATGAAGGTATGCTGTCCCAGCATTGGCATCCGCTTCTCCGATGAGGTTGATGTGCACCGGGTTGCAGCCCGTGGGAACATGTGGCCTATTGTGAATGGCGAACCAAAGAAGCGAACCACCTATCCATGGGGTCACAAGTTTGATGTCGACCAACAGGCCGTTAATGATAGTGCATTGTCTGCCACTATGCTTTCGGGTGCTGTTGAAAACTCTCTGAAGGGAATCACAGCCAAATGTAACTACGAATGCGATACCGAATTTGGTTGTGGTTATTGCATTCCGAAAGGCATTGTTGCTGCCCCTGCCGAATCAAGGGAAATGATTGAAGGTTCGATCGACTTGCAGCTCGATTGGATTGCAGACACAGGCAGTGCCCAAGATCTGGTTTCTCAAGGGGAATTGCCTGATGATTATGGGTACTACTCATCCAATCCAATACGAATGATGACTGCTAATGGTGAAAGTTCACCCATGAAACAAGGAAAAGTTTTCGTCCCCAGATTGGGTAAGACGGTAGATCCATACCTAGTCAAAAGCACTCCTGCCGTACTTTCCGTAGGAATGAGATGCATTGACGATGGTTACGATTTCATATGGAAGGGTTCAAAGGGTGAGGACCCCTATTTCGTCAAACCTGATGGTAAAGTGGTCCCACTGACCGTGAACGACTACGTACCCTACCTTGCTGCCAAGCCAGGACGTCTCACTGCTGCACCCGCAAAGAAGGTTGCACGCCGGGAGGCCGTGCCGGTCGCCGACGTGGAGCCTGAAAGGGATCCAGGGGAGTTTATTATCCACATTGAAAGGGATGAGCCTCCTCTCGATATAGATGGGTTTGTAGCTGAGATGGAAGAATTAGCTTCATCTGATCCCCCGAAGGGAACGCCTAGACCAGATAGTTCCAGACCTGACGTTGCGTATGTGGATGTTTCGGGCAAGAAGAAAGAAGAGGGCAAAGATTCATCTAGTCCTCCGGAAGGAGAGGCCTTTGTTGTGGACTTTTCATCAAAACGGAGTCAAGGTGAACAGGCACTTAGGGAAGAAGCAAAATCTAAGAGCCATCTACTTTGTCACTTGCCCAAGAATCCATATTGCAAGACCTGCCAGCAAGCCAAAATGTTGAAGCCCCCATCCCGAGTATCCGGGGGGTCCAAGCACATCGATGCCGAAAGATTTGCAGAACACATCACTGCCGACTTTCTAATCGCCGCTACCGATGAGGAAGCGGGGCTTGATGGAGAACAGGTTGCAATGGTTGTGAAGGATGTGGCCACCGATTTCATGTACATCTATCCCAGTGGTAGGAGAACGGCCAAGGATGCTGTTTTGGCCTTAAAGCACTTCATAGGACACAACGACGAAGTTGGCATTATGTATAGTGACTATAGTGACAATGCTCCCGAACTTTTGAGTGCACTAAAGGATCTCAAATGGAGACATGTGCTTAGTAAGGAGTACATTTCGAAGTCCAATGCTATTGCCGAAAGATCCATTAGATCAGTCCTTGAAGGTGCCAGGGTCAATCTCCACCAAGCCGGGTTACATCACATGTACTGGCCGCATGCTGCACGCCATTGGTGCATGATGCAGAACGTCATGTCTCGAACAGGGTCAGACACTCCCTGGAAGATTCGTTTTGGGGAAAACTTTAAGGGTCCCCTGATCCCGTTTGGATGTCGTATCGACTATTGGAATGGTCCCAGAAAACGACGGGTAAAGGATGGACTCAAGTTTGAAGCCACATCAAGTGAAGGCATCTTCATGGGGTATGCAATTCATCCTGAATTCATGTGGAAAGAAGAATTCTTTGTTGCATCATTGAAACAACTAATTGACAATGCATTCGATGAACCCGCACAAATCATGAGAGTGATTAAGATCAACAGAGTAGACGATATCGTTTTCCCTCTATCAAACCGGCCAGCTCAATTCAAGGGCATCGCATCCGATGATCAAGATGATGACGATGGGGTCGATCGTGACCTTTCAGATCGGTCGATCGTGACCTTTCAGATCAAGATGCAAAGCCTGCGCGGGAGCCAGAGCCGACGGCAAAACAAATCGAAGACGGGGAAATGCCTCAATCGTCAAGTGCAAGTGCCGTTTATAATCCAACATGGTTAGGATTTCTCAGACATGTTGACAACAGAGAAGGTTGGTATGAATATGCCGATGCTCACATAAACGTCAAAGAATTTTCTGAGAACTTCATTGAACCAACAAGCAAGTTAAAAACAGAAGAATTCCCGTTTAGGACAACTTGTTATAAGTTGGATGGAGTATGGCATGTACTTGAATCAAATTTGAACATTGATCCACCCGATGGGGACTTAGAAGAGGGAACACTCCCGTGTGAGGTAATGACCACAATTTTCTCAAAAGAACCCATTGAACTTTGTGAGAAACCTCCGGAAGTCATCCCTGACCCTGTCGACGAGGAAGATGATCTTGTTGAGGTTATTAACCCAAAGACCGGTGAGGTGGAAAAGATATCAAAGAACGATCCCACTTTCTATGATGCGGGGGGATTCAAGGCTAGAAAATATAACAAGTCCAGTAAGCCTAAGGATATTCCACCTTTTGTTTGGCAAGCAATGTCTATCAAGGCCAGACGTGAAGCCATCCGGGAGGAACAGGTCAAAATCGCCGCCAAGGAAGCCGAGAAGAAACTCAAGGCAAGATCCGAGGCCGAATTGAAAAGACTTGAGAAAAAGAAACCCGGAGTCACGAGTATCATCAATCAACTCCACAATGCATACGAGGAATGTGATGTACCTGCCATGCCTACTTGTGCCTACTCTGAACAACGGCATCGTGTCAAGTTAGCCAGGGTTAGTATCCAAAGTGGCGAAAGGGCTATCAACACCTTAGTAGCCAGACCAGTTAATCGAAAGGAAATTAGGTCCAGTCCCAAAGCCCAAGAGGCATTGGACATCGAATGGAACAAACTGGTTAAGAAAACAGCCTGGTTATATGACACTGTAGCCGAATGGAAAACAGTTTCAGACAAAGCCAAGAAATCAGGCAAAAAGGTTCATGTTGGCAAGGTATTCGAGATCTGCGTTGAAAAGGGCAGTGAACTCCCTGAAGGCCATAAGCTTAGAAAATTTAAAGGGAGAACTGTTTTTCAGGGTAACAATGTGATGGACGAAAATTCTGACACAGCATTGTTGTCAGAATTAGGATCATCCCCAGCTACCATGGAAGCAGGTAAGGCTGTCGATGCATATGGATCTCAACCGGGCCATACAGCCGAACAGAACGATGGAGTACAAGCATATACTCAAGCATTGATGGAGGGAATTGAAACTTGGGTTGAAATTCCACGTGATAGATGGCCCAAAGACTGGGTAGGAAGATTCATCAGACCAGTGGTATTATTAAGAATCGCATTGTACGGGCACCCCGATTCGGGGGGTCTTTGGGAGCGTCACTGTGAAGCGATGCTCCAAGCAGTGGGGTTCATAATGCCAGATCCGGAAGGCTGGCCGTCGGTGTTCTTTCATCCCGAACTGAAGCTTCTGTTAGTGGTATATGTGGATGACTTCAAAATGGCTGGACCCATAGAGTCAATGTCAAAGGGCTGGAAACTCATTGCATCCAAGATTGACATGGACACACCCGGGCAAGTTAATCGATATCTTGGTTGCGATCACATACAAGAAAAGAATGTTCTTCTTTCTAAAGATGATCACCCATTTGCCTACCTTTTTGACAAATCCTTGCCTGACCCAGCCGCGAAAACCGCCGCTGCAGCGCACAGGACGCAAGACTTTTGGGAAGTCGAGCCAGGACATGGGGTTTATATCCGACACCACTGCCAACCCCGTAAGGGTTACTATGTGCCTGATGAAGATGTCATCCGTGATTGTGAGTTGTCAAGCATCCGATATACCGATGCGATGTTCAGCTCACCGGAAGGTGATGTCATTCCTGAATGGGATCAATACGTTGATGAATCAGGCAGATTAGCCCAGGGGAAGAAGCATGCCAACATGTGGGTAGGTGCAACTTATCTTTTCACAAAGGGTTGCGCTGATCCAAAGGCAGCACTGGCATCAATTAAGAGGGACAAAGGTGAAGCCAAAAAGAAAGCCAGAGCACAAGGCTTCTCATACCTGGATCAACTGTTCGATGACCAACCATGTATGACTAAGCCTGTAACAGTCATGTTGTACGACATGAAGCCCTTCCTGCAATCATGTGTGGATCGATACACTCAATTAGCTGGTAGGGATGCCAAGCCGATGAAAAAGGTTGCAACACCGTTTCACGAAGAACGGATAGCTAGACCAGTCACCGATGAGTCCGAAAGGAAAGGAGTACTTGCCCCAATAGCAGCAAGGGTCTTAATGAAGATACTATTTGCAGCTAGAATGGCAAGGTACGACTTGCTAAGAGCCGTCCAAGGCTTAGCGGCACGAGTGACGAAATGGTCATCCGACTGTGACCGAGCTTTGCATCGACTTGTCTGTTACATAGACTCAACAATAGATGTCAAGTTGAAGGCTTTCATAGGTGATCCTTTATGCAAATGCCGTCTGTGGTGTTTCGCCGACGCAGATCATGCCGGGGAATACGATAATCGTAGTACCACAGGATGTTTCCTAGTACTCATAGGACCCAACACGTACTTCCCATTAACTGCATTCTCAAAGAAACAAACTTCTGTGTCAATGTCCAGTACTGAATCTGAAGTAGTTGCAGCAAACATATCCCTGCGTGCTGTAGGTCTACCTTCCTCCGGTTTATGGGCGTACCTCCAGAACGCGGGGGGAGATGAGGCCAAGAAGCATAGCACTCCGGGAGGATTGCCGAACACTTCAATAACTACCCAAAAAGAAAAGGATGGGGAGTACTGGGAGTTCATAAGACATAGACGTATTCTGGTGAGAGTGCATCCCAAAAGTAGATCATCCCTATTCGACCCAACATCCAGCAAGACGATCCCGTTGCCGGTTCATCGCCTTGGCAACGCAAGGACTACGTTGATGGTCACCAAGGATGGCATCGATTTCCGTCAGGACCATTGGAGACGGAATCGGAGTTCTACATCGGGAGACATCTGGGAGGGCAAGACCTACTTCAGGGTCTACGGTCCGTACGAGGTGGACTACAATGTGGAGTCCCACGAGCTCAGAGAAGCACTCACAGATTGGGAATTCATTGGAATGGAAAGAATGGGAGAAAACATGATTACCCTTTTTCCCCCAAAGAGCCTTGAAGGTGTTTTTGTTGAAGACAATCAGGCAACAATCAAGATCTTGGAAAATGGCAAGTCCCCAACATTCAGGCATACCGACAAGACTCAACGGGTTAATTTATCTTGGTTAAGTGAGCAGTTTAAAAGAAGGTGGTACAAACTCGTCCATGGGCCCTCCATGATCCAGGCCGCAGACATTTTAACTAAGCCATTCACCAATTCCGAGAAATGGAAGTTTGCACTGGCTTTGTTGTCTCACGTCCATGTCATCCCCAAGGGACCAAAGAAAAGCGAGTCTAAGACCACCGGACCCAATCAGGCTGCTGCGGCACCTGGCTGCTCGAGGGAACTCCGAGCCGGTCCGAAGCCTAATCGACTATTGGTGGAGGTCTGTTGTCACGAGGAGTCCAAGCTGAGTGAACCCCGTGAAGAGTCGAAGGGTTGCCATATCTTGCAATTCACTGAAAAGAATGATCTTCTTAATGTGGTTGTTCGGAAGGAGATTGCCCGACAAGTGAATGAATTTGATGGTGAAGTACTTGTTTGGGTTAGTATACCGTGCACGGGGGGTACATCATGGTCTTATGTAAACCTTAAACACCCCACAGCAGCGGCCAAAGTTAGAAGACATGTGAAAATCTTCCATGGACTTTGGACTGCCTTCCTGCACTTCATGTCATTGATCAAGAAAGAAGTGTTCATTGCAATTGAATGGCCCCGCAACTGTCGATACTGGAAGTTGAGGAAAGTTGCACAGTTTCTGAACTCAAGACAACTGATTACGTTCAATTTTCATGGATGCATGGTCGGAATAAGAAACAAAGACGAAGTTCCCATTAAAAAGCCTTGGACCATTGCCACAAACCTGTTGTCACTGGGATGTGAAATGTCGAAGTTCCAATGTGACCACTCGCATGAGCATGTTCAAGGGAGAGGCAAGGATCTTAAGGCCACAGAAAGGTACACGTTCGTCATGACGGACCTTGTTCACTCGGTCTTTCGATCAGCAACTTTTGAAGCTCACATCACGCTCGTCGCTGTTCGCATTCACCCGATGGCTGGCCCTCCTGGGAATGCCGAGACGTTGACAAGCTGGGTGCCCGACGAAGAGAGGGTCTCAGTCTATCAGCGCATCGTGCAATGGGAGGAACGCTTGAAGGAGCTGAGGACTTCCTGTGTGGGTGTCGCCTATGAAGATGGCATGTCTGGAGTCCAGACGCTCGGCGGGAGCCAGCAGCCGGTTGACATTGTGATCGACGCATGCCTCTGTTCGGACATCGAGAAGAATTTCAAGTCCTACAAAGGCATCCTCACGCTGTTTGAAACCGTTCCCCAGGCCATCTTTGGCCATGTGGACTGCCCACCGGAAGGTGAGGTCGACGTGCTTGTGATTGGTGACTCCTCCACGGCTCTGGTTGACTATCCAGACGATCCCAAGAAGAGAAAGGTGATCAGCCTGGGGGAGATCCTTGCACAGTCGCCGCCTACTGGTGTGCGCAAGGTCCATTGGAAAATGCGTTGGGGGAAAGGCCTTGGTTCCATCCACACAGGTATCTGGGAAGCCATGGACGAGATTGCCGAGACGTGCAAGAAGGAGGGCATCCCACAGATACCGACCCTGGTCCTTATCGGATGGGCAGGAAATGACGTGTACGGTGAGGGTGGATATCGTGGATGCACATGGATCCATCAGTCACGGTACAGCCGAACTCCTGCCGACCGGAAGGTCGCTGCTGAATTTACTGAGAAGCAGCATCGAAGGGTCATCAACGCAATGGACGAGATCATCAAGATGCGAAGGCATACCATGATCTATGACATTGTGGTCTTCGGTTGTGGAGACTCCTATTCATATGGACTCCCACCGTCATATGGGCTGGAGATGGGTCGGTGCTTTGGACATCTCATTGCTGGGGGGGTGAGGTGCGTTTCGACGTGCATGCCCTCGGCATTCAGCACGAGGTATGACAAGCTCCACATGACGGACCTCCCATCGAACCGAACTCTCATGATAAAGTTTTTGAGGTCCATGATCCGAGCCCATTTGATCGTTATGCAGATCGAAGAATTGGAGCCAATCTTGCGCCAGAAGGCGTCATTCTTGGATGACGACCCCGAAGAACGCATGAAGATTGTCTATCAGTACCCGAACCTGGCCCAGTTCAAGTTCTCACTCTCCAAGACGGACCAAGTCCAGGCGGCTCTCAACCGTGCGGCACTTCCAGTTTCTCTCGCCCAGGAAGCCCAGACTGCTGATGAGCACCTCATGGACTACATGGCCGAGCTAAATGAAGTCGCCGAGGATGAAGCCACCCGGGAGGGTGCGCCGAAACCCATTGAGTTTACGGAGAGTGACCTCAAATCCATCGTGCCAGTCTTCAAGGACGACGTGGATTCTGATGAGGAAGAGGCCAGATTGAGGGAGCATCTACAGGCTGATTTTGATGATGCCGCCGATGCCGACTGGTCTCCGGTGCGGAGCGAAGCAACGGAGAACATCCCTGGAATTGATGAGTGGGAAGCCATCGACGACTCCCGCCCCGACATTGTGCACAACATCTTTGATCGTGAAGACAATGTTGAAAGCCACACTGAGGTGGACTATGGGGCAGACATTGAGGAAACAGCGGGGCCTGTCGATGAGTTTGCTGACGCCATCGTGATCCAGGACGACGCCATGGACGTCGACAAGACCGAGACCGAGACCAAGGACGATGCCGGGAATCTGGACGATGTCATGGTGATTGAAGAGCCAGAAACCGGCCACCCTGCGGTCGAGGTCACGAATGAAGAGTCCAAGGCGCCAGAGACGGAGGAGGCTGTTGCCGGGGGGGACCCTGTGCCTGTTGTTGATGTTGAGAAAACGGAGGGCAACGTCGCCACTTCTGAGACGGTTGCCACCGATGCCAACACCACCACAGCTGAGGGGTCAAAGCTCGCCGGGAGGCCTGCCAGTGATGAGAAAGCAGCATCATCGTCAGCAAAGCCCAAGCCAGAGGCAAAGAAGATGCCATTGAGTCATCACACCGCCAAGGCACCCACTAAGATGATGGATGATGTTGCCAAGCTCAAGCTCGAGCAGGCGAAGGAGAGGCTTGAAGATTCGGTATGGCTTGATCCGACTGACTTGAACAGCAGGATCCCGTACAAGAACATCAATGCCAATGGCCGTCTCCGAGAAATCTCAGGAAAGATGTCGATGTACCTTCGCGGTCACGCACTTGCTGATGGTTATCCATCGCCGGAGATGGACTTCACTGACTTGTCAATGGATTGGGAGGAGCTGCGCCACCACTTGAACAACAAGATCAGGAACGTGGTTGATTGGGAAATTCTCCAAGTCATCCGCAGCAGCGACACCCGACGATTCCAATTGCAAGTCCGTCGACCTGACAATGAGAAAGCCATCTGGAAGGGTGTGCCATGGCAGCCGATTCGTGTCCGAGCCTACCAAGGACACAATGCCTTTGTGCTCAAGAAGGGAAAATTTGCTCCCATGATCCGTGACCTTTACACATTGGATCCGGACTTCACAAAGGAAAAGGTTGACGCGGGTGACATCCCCAGAGCAAATTTCAGACCCGATCTCGTCCCGGAATTTGACGACTTCCCCAGAATCATCTACCATTCTTGCGACAAGGGGGTTGTGTCACAGATCATCCAACATGGCTTGATCCCGGGAGGGTGGCCGAAGTCTTCTGGACGTGCCCACAGCTACTTCATTGCGACGCACCCATGGGATGCCAACATGAAGAAGCTCGCGGGGACGCGGGCCGGAAAGCCATTTTATGTAGCAATTGACGTGGAGATGGCAATGCAAGTGGGGGCCCGTCTGTTTCGAACAGACGAGGCGATCATGACCCCGGATTGGATCCCCAATGAAGCCATCATCTGCGTATACAATGCGGCCGAACGGGAGTTCTATTGGTCGAATAGAGCATACGCTGCAGGACGCAAAAGCTACAACGAGCGGGTCAAGAAGTCAAAGGATCAGGGCGAAAGTGTTGTCCAAGCCCTCGTCCAGTCGAAGCGTGGCAAGAGCATGGATATGCTGTTGGAGCAGTGGTCGTCATTTTTGACAGGAGTGGAGCCCGGCAAATTCTTTGCATTGGTTCAGCCCAAAGCCCTTTCAGGTGTGATCCGCGACATGGAGGCCGCAGAAGGCATTGAGTCCGAAGAGATGAAGAACTATCTGTTTGCCTACTATGCGGCGGTGTCCAACTCTGAGATCATTGAAGGACGAGGAAAGGGCAAAGGCAAGAACCGTGGAAAAGGAAAGGGCCGCCACCCGGGAGGGAAGGCCGGTGTCATCACCCAGATGAGGATCGAGGACCTCAAGTACCATGATTGCGTCGCCGCCCAAAAGGTGACCATTCCCTTCCGAAAATGTGAGAAATGCGACCACAATATGCTGGACGGCATGGCAAAATGCCCCTCTTGCTACATTTCTATGGAGGCATGGAGCGATAACAGAGTGGCAACTGAAGTCTGCCGGTTGGAAAGCCGTGCCGCAGAGATCCATGGCGTATTCGCCCTCAGCCAAGTCAGCCAGGTGCAGCCCAGAAAGCACCGAGCTGGATCTGAGGCACGCCAGAGGAACCGTGCGGGACGTTCCAATTTCGGCGTCATGAAGGACGGGGCGAAGAAGGAAGTCAAAAAGCTCAAGAAAACTGGCTTCGCTTCCATCAGAGAGAGGATGGAGAATGACCCGTTTTTTATGTATAATTGCAGTATTGCCCAGCTTACTCCTCCATGTTGTGACTTCCTCCAGAGGCTCGGAAGTTGCATTTCTCCGGACGTGGGGCGCTCATTCGAAGCCAGGAGAGAAGGCAAAGGCACGGATGTCAAAACAAGACTGATCTTCATGCCATATCAGAGCAGAGACACGAGGAAGCCTCTCGATGTGTCAAATGAGGCAATGGTGTGCCACTCCGGCAGGTTCTTCAGCCTCGCCCAGTTCGCAGTTTACACTTCGAAACTGGCTCCAGCGCGAGGGGAACCCGCGCCGACTATCTATGGATTCTCTGGCAGCATCTTGATCCTCGATGAACAGCCGCTCAAGGAAAACTATGACGATCTCGTCAGCTTCGCGATCCAAAATTGGACCGACAATCATGGTGCTTTGGATTGGAATGTCCACACTGATGAGCCTATTGCAGAGGCGAGTGACGTGACATTTCCAGCAGCCATGGGTCCAAAGAAGACGGAAGGATTGATTGACAATCCACGCCGTAACTTCGACCCGAGGATCACGGAGAGGTATCGTCCCGAGGCCACAACTTGGAGAATGTCCTCATACGATGAGCCCCAGGAAGGTTGCTATCGGTGTGGGGCCCAAGACCACTGGCAGAGGGACTGCCCTTACCGCGGCATGGGCGCACATTACACGCGCCGTGTTCAAAGAGGTGAATGGGGATATGCCCGGGACGAAAGTGACGGCCATCGCAGGTCTGGGTGGTATGCCGACCAATGGCGTTATGCTGATAGCTGGCGCCAGTGGAACTATGGCTACGAGGACAGGAGGTGGGGAAAAGGGAAGAATGACCCCAAGGGCAAGACCCACGACACCAGCTACGTCAAAGGACCTGCCAAAGGAAAAGGCAAGGGAAAAGGACGCAGCTACTCGGGAGGGTATGCCGCAGATCGCGAACGTGAGAGATCTCCACCCCCTTCTGGTGGTGCATCTTCGTCCGCTGGGCCTCCGCCTCAAGAGTACTGCCCTGGGCGTAACACCAGAGTGATTGATGCTACGACCCATGAGACCGTCACGAGCCATGGTGTGATCAGAGAACGTGTTGTCGAAGAAGCCGATGGCACTATGTACACTGAGATCACATTCCCTGATGGCACAGTTGAACGGGATTATTGGTAAAAGGCTATGAATTTATCAGCTTAAATTTTGTTGAATTCAAATCTATTACATTCGTCGATGAGATCAATCTCATTAAATTTGTTTTTCAATTTTTGCCTTGAAGCACATTTTTGCCAATCTTCCCCATGGCTAGGAGTAGAAGTTTAGCCGTGGCGGAAGCCCGGCCATGTGCATTCGTTTTAGGGCATTGCTTTGTACAGGCGTGTCTTGATGTGACCATATGACTCTGTTCCCACGTGCATCAAAGCCGTGACGGGAGTCCGGCCATGTCATTCCTTCGTCTGCATCCGTTTGCATCCGAGCCAAAAGTTTTGCATCCGCCTTCGCATTTGAGGGTCTTCGTTGTCTTGCAGTTTTTGTGCACTGTATAGCTAATTTTCCTATGCACACTTTTTACAAGTTGTCTTTGTGCTGAACATCATCTTTTATTTCGCGACAGCTGGAGTCATGTACATGTTAACATTTTTGACCTTTGTCTTGCTCAGGTCCGTTGAGATCTACTTCGGCTTCCTGCCTCCGCTTAAGCTGCGGGCGGCGGGGGTTATTTTAATGTAGACTTAGTACATGTACATAATAATTTACTCCTATTTACGTTGTTGCATGGCTCAAGAAAAAGCTGAGTGTTTCAGGCTGCTTAACCAGTAAACACAATTGTGAACTAAGCGATAATGACCGATAATGGGAATCCAATGTATGTATGTATGTATAGGGGGATGACAAAGGGTTTTGGACACTGCTCAGATGGCATGGAATTCGCAAAGGTAAGTTGACGCAATGGACGTACAGCCACAACAGTATCATCTTTGGGAGGTGGATCTTCCAATCTCTGACGAATCCTATCAGAGAATTGAGATTCAAATAGCTATGGATTCTATGGATCAAGACCTTCCACCCTGGTGGTTCCAGGTGGCCTTGCCCTGAAGTGCCTTCCTCATATTTTCGCGAGGCCAGAGAAGTTATCCTCTACATAGCCGTGGTATAACTGGCACTGGGGTGTATCCCAAGTGTAGATGGGGTAGAACTGGTATAAGTGGGGGATAACTGGGGTATACATTATCATTGTATCTCCCACGTATGACTGGGTTCGAACCATGGCTATGAGCCATTTACTAAGTGGGATGCACATCGTAGTATACCTCTAAATGTGACTCTACAAGGATATGGGAAGTAAAATTGTTCACGGGAAACGTTCCAGGGAATTGAATGCAGTTGACCAACAAAAAACATTTTGTAGGATCCGAATCTCAAGGCACTTCACGGCTCATAGCTGCCCTATGCTACACGATTGATCGGCCAAGAATTGAGTTCTGGCGCCTCATGAAAAGACATGCTTGTTTGTGACATCTTGTGACTCCCCAGGCGTGCTACAAGCAGTTGCCCTCTCCGGGCCAATGGATCTGCAGCTGTTCACTTGCAAACATGTTGGAGGAAGACTTCTGTCGTGGCTGTGGGGGTCGCTTGTCTGCAAGCGACCCCCACAGCCAGGACAGAAGTCTTCCTCCAACATGTTTGCAAGTGAACAGCTGCAGAGGTCTGCATCCCAGGCCTCCCCTACACTGGTCCAGCGGAGTCCCGTTGAACAGCTTTCTTTCACAAAGGCCAGCTGTTTCTGAGACAGATTCTTCAGGTTCCTCCACAGCTTAATCATAATTTTCTCGTATTTTTCTAATCAAATAGACATGTTGAGGGTATCCCCCATTTTTTCGGCACGTCTTCGCCCTAAGGCAAATCCCCTGCACGTTGCGAGAAGGACCTGGCAGCTCGGGCGCGCGAAGAAGAGCGCTTGAGGCTGGAAGAAGTGGCACGACAGGTGCCGCGGCGCTGCGGGGTGTGGATACCCCGTATCCATTGCTGGCCATTTTCATGGGAAAAAGATGGAAAAATGATGAGCACGTGGATTTATAGGCACCATAATTTGACGATTCATGCGGGTAGAATTGGAATGGAATCAACAAAATTGGGAAAGTCAGGCTGACGATCGTGAGCCTTCTGGAGACGGGGACCCACGTGGATTGGAAAATTTGAGTTGATGGGCCATTTTTGATCTGTGCCATTTTTGATCGAGCTTAGACACCGACAGGAACAGCGGCTACTTGCTTGTTTCGGTCTCACAAACTTGGAACGCGGATGTCAGCTGTTGCGGACATAGCCATTTTTCGAATATTTCCACTCCGCTCAGGAGCGCGCCCAGTGTGGGCAACTGACGGCGGCTGACTTGAAATTCGCTCACCTTGAAGGTCGAAAGATGATGCCTGAACTCAAATGGGTCACAGACGCTGCAAGGGTCAACGGATAGATTCCTCTTCTGGATGGAAATTCCAGATGGCCCCAATGGCTCAACCATCTCAACCCTGGCTGCTCTTTGGCAGGCATACATCAATCTGCTGCGCTTCGCAGCATGGAAAGCAGGACATCCGCCGCAGTTCTGAAGAGGTCACCAGAGCCCCGATCCGTTCCACGAGCCATGAGGTCACCAGAGCCCCGATCCGTTCCACGAGCCATGAGTTCTGCAAGTGGGCTGCCATAGTGCCATACTATTGGTTTATATTGTGTCCTTGTTTAGAAGAGAAGCTGTTGAGCCTCGCAAAGGGCCCCCCCATCCGTCTTTGAAATCAGCTGATGTAGACTTGTCGACTCCACACGACTAACACTTTTGGTTTTCTAGCAGAGGGGGCTCCATTAGGGAGTCTGGCCCGACCCTCAAATGATATAGCCTTCCCACTGTGCAACCCCACTGTGCAAATCGCATCAAGTAGCTATGCTCAAACTTTCCTAAGCCTTAGCGCAAGTACCTGAGCTTGACATAGCTTGACCCTGGTTCCCAATTGAATCTGCCTTGAGCGTCGCGGCGAAATCCAGCTGCGTGGCTGTGCATAGAGGCGTTGCAACGAGTTCCAGCACTTTGTTGCCTTGGCAAAATGCTTCGTGTACCGTTGGACGATCTGAAAACACACCCATGTTGAAAGATGTTCTATCCTGGCCGACGACAAGAAATTCTTTTTCGCTCTTTCTCCACTTAATTAGGCAATCCCAAAAAAGGAATGATGGTTGCTGGGGGTCTCTGAAATGACTCAAAATGCTGCAGCCTTTGCAGCTTCGAGTGCTTGCCAATGCAGGGCGTGGGACGGTGCGTTGAGGCGTTGGTGGCGTTGGTGGGGGTGAGCTGTGGTCTCGATATGCAGCATGTTGGTATTGTTAGAGTCTTGACATGTTTTGACGACAACTTGGACCATAACTTATGACAAGCATGAAAGATCGCCTTGTTGAAATTTCATGGACTGGGGATCCAGGATGGCGAAGTCAGGCCTGAGCCGGGTGACCTCAGAGACATTGCGTTGCGTTGACGTTTTCACCGCGTACAGATTTGTAACATTCCCTATTTTGGAAAGACATACCACTCGAATTGGTCAGTTCAGGTCTGATGTCGTGACACTCGGAATCCAGTATGCTTTTTACTCTCATATCAGCGGGAACAAATGCTGTTTGGCCAGAACCATGTGCATTTCTTGTGTGGGGATATTCGTCAAAGGAAGTTGGGAAGCAATCTTCCGAGTTTCCGATAAAATGTAATGCAGTAACTGTACATATATAACAATACAATACATCACTCACAACAATACATCACACAACAATACATCGCATAACAATACATAACATAACAATACAACACATAACAATACATCACACAACAATACATCACATAACAATACATCACACAACAGTACATCACATAACAATACATCACACAACAGTACATCACATAACAACTCATCACATTTCAGAGCATCGCATAGCAATACATCACATAACAATACATCACACAACAATACAATACATAACAGTACATCACACAACAACTCATCACATTTCAAAGCATCACGCAACAATACACCACATAACAATACATCACACAACAATACATCACATAACAGTACATCACAAAACAATACATCACATAAAAATGCATCACACAACAGTACATCACAGGACAACTCATCACATTTCAAAGCATCGCATAACAATACATCACATAACAATACATCACACAACAATACAACACATAACAATACGTCACACAACAATACAACACATAACAATACACCACATAACAATACAACACATAACAATACATCACATAACAATACATCACACAACAGTACATCACACAACAACTCATCACATTTCAAAGCATCGCATAACAATACATCACATAACAATACATCACACAACAATACAACACATAACAATACATCACACAACAATACAACACATAACAATACACCATATAACAATACATCACACAACAAAACACACAAAATGTATGGGACTTGTGTTGGGGAGGATGCCGGAGCGCGAAACATGCGTTTTTTCATGTAAAGTGCCTTACGCCGGCGATGAAGGGTACATCGTGTGTGTGGCGGGTGCGGCTACGCTCGTTTTGACGTGTGATTGGTTCCTACATGTTCCTACAGGGTGTTTTGCACCGTGCGGTTGTTCGCTTGTGCGCAGTTATAGGGTCTTTGCAATCTGCAGTGGCAGAACGCAGTGCAATGGCTGCATGAATGTTGCAATGTTCTGTTGCCATGTGCGTAGATACGCGCGTGTTCGCCATTGGCGGTGCAGATCGCATTGTAATGGCTGCGTCAAGGTTGCTTGGCGCCGCGGCTGCGTGCATAACATTATTGTCTTTTGCAGCTGGGCATCGTAAATCATATTGGAGTGGCTGCATCCAGGTTGCGATACTGATTTGTCAGCAGATTTTCTTTTGAACACCCTTTTAAAAAGTGCTTCAAAATCGTTTTTTTCTCGCCTTGGAGCCGAGATCCGGTTTTGGAGCTACAATTTCTGTTGCCGTTGCTCGTAGTTCTATGGTGCTATACCGACTTGTTTCAACAAATGTAATGTAGTGTGTATTATATTGCATATGTAGTGTGTAAGGTATGAGTATGAATGAAAGATTACGAGTTCCATGAATGTACCAGTAGTACCCGCGCGAGGCAGGGCGGAAGTTGCCTTGGGGTTATACTAAAAGACCTTTCATCCATAGACCTTGCATGCGCCCTGCGCCAGCGAGGCCCGTGTGTGCGTGCTTTGTGCAAACCTGTTCCACTGTTGTTGTCCAAGAACATGACCTGCGCACGACCTCCTTGCATTGCATCACCAAGCGACACTTTGTGCTCCCAAGATCGCATTTCACACTGCACACTTCACAGTCCATACTTCACACTTCGCAGTCCTTACTTCACACGTCACGCTCCACACTTCATCTCATCTCGTCTCGCCTCGTCTCATCTCATCTCATCTCTTCTCACATGTCATCTAAGTTTTTCTCAACTCTTTGCATCTCATCCGAACATTGCTCAACTTTCTCATCTCATCGAAGCTCTGTGTAACTCATCTCAGCTCTTCGATACGTGCAGCTGGGGAACGTAGTTCCCAACGCAGACCCCTGTAGCGGCATGGCATTTTTCCATGGTTGGTTGATGGTTGATGGGCTGGTAAATGCAAAAGCAAAGGTATTGTGTAGAAGGTAACGTAATGTAGTGGACATTGTGCAATGCAGTGTATGATATGACGTGACATGATTTCATTTGATAGAGTCTGCTTGGGCATCACCTGACACAATATGGCACTAGAACATGTCTATATAATATTCCCGTTTTTACTGTTAAACAGAAATTATCTATACATGGGAAAATCATCTTTATACTATAAACGTGGGATTTTCCCTTGCCATGTTAGATTAGCAGAGGGTACCATCTCTGTGCACTCGACCGAGGCTTTTCAGCAGCTTGGACTGCATGGAACTAATGGTTCAAGAAGACATCTGGATGGGTCATAACCTACAATGTATTCCGAGCTACCATATTTGGGGGACATCCAGTTCTACCAGCAAAGTTGATGCGAAGACCAGGTAGCATGACTTTTGCCTCTCTCCGTAGTCGGAGAATCGGTGCACAAAGTTTGACGCAAGGTAGCAGAAAAGGCACCCCTTTGCTTGGTGGGCGCCGTAACTTTGGGACACGGGGAATGGTGAAATCAGAGAAAAGAGAACATAGCGAGAAAAAAAAGGGTTTGTAAAAGTAAGGAATTATATAGCCAGATCAGCAGGTTTTGCGGAAATACTTCTGTCAGTAGATGATATGAGGCTGCTTCTATTGCGAAGGACAACCCATTGCTTATTTCTCTTTCACTCTTTCTGGGCCATGCAAAAGGTCATGGACCCGCGCTTATTTGGATTGGCCCAAACATAGGGGATCCGATAAGATAGAAACTTTACTGGAACAGATCATGATTCTGAACTGGATTTTCCCGCAATTTTCAGAGAAACACATTTCTTGGGATCATTGGACTGACTGCCCTCGATTTCAGCACTGGTCCCTGTTTATGGGTCGGACCAAACATTTTGGGGACACCCCAAGTTATGGCAACTTGAATGGGAAATGACAAAATGCTGGCGATTTTGAGGTTTCCTATTCTCAGAGAAACCGCTACCGCTATGTAAGTCCGATTTGGAAGCAAAGCTGGTTAAAAGTTCGGATTGCCTGGTCCACTTTGGAGTTGTTTGACAGGACTTCTGCTTCTGAAAAACGAATCTCCCAAACGCCGCAGCGTTTTGCTTCGAACGGTCCCCCTACACACTAAGCGCGTTCGACCCACGCGTTGGCGCGGTGCGGGCGAGGTGGGGTCATTCATTTTCACTCCCGGTTTCTGAACTGTTTTGAGGAAACTTCACAAAGGTTTCACAGAGTGATTGTATGGAATTGTGGCCGGCCGTACATTTGCCTCAGTATTTCTCACTTGTGGACCTGGTGGTTCAAACCTAGTTTCAGCTCAGTGAGTAGCTTGGTTTCACCTTTCTTTTGCATGCAGACTCTTCGAGTGAAAGCCGGCCTGGCGAAGAAGCACCAACTCTTTAGAGCAACATCTGCTTCGAAGGTGGTGGCACACCTTTCACTGCAGCCGCTATGGGATCTCTTAGGGATCTCGCATGGAAGCTCTTACTGGGAAAGCTCTGACCACTGGTCGCTTTACGATTCCTTGGAGCCGGTGACAGAAGTTGACGTTTTCATCAGCCATTCTTGGTCATGCCCCTCTTGGATAAAAGCACTGGCAGTTTGTCACTATTTGAATCTGGACCTCGCCATTTTATCGGCTTGCTTGGCGACTCTTCTAAGTGTTTCTCTTCTTGTTTTCACGGCAGGAAGCTTCAGTGGTGTAGCGCAGCTGTCCCAAGGTCTTCTGTTCTCCTGCTTGATATGCTGGCCTGTTGTTTCGTTCCTCATACCATATCTCTTTGGGCATACAGCATTTGTCCGCAAATCATTCTGGATTGATCAAGTTTGTGTTGATCAAGAGAAAAAAGAGACGAAAGCTAAGATTCTTGAGGCCATTCCAGCATTCGTTGCACATTCTGCTCAAATGCTAGTTCTTTGGGATTCCACCTACTTTGAACGGCTTTGGTGTAATTATGAGCTTGCAGTGCACGCAAAAACCTTCGTATCTGAAGATGCCACACAATTGGTCCCAATGTGGATGCCTTTGTGGACGCTGTCCTGGTTTTCCATTGCTTCTTTGACAAGCTCTTTGGCTGTTGGGCAACAGTCTCCCCAGTTGGATCTGGAGTCTCGAAGGTCCCTCTTTCTCTCTGCGTTTAATTCGAACTTTGTGCCATTCTTCGTCTACTTGCTGTCAGCACTCCCATTCTCATGGTTTTGCCTCCGGAAAATTCAAAGCCACAAGTTGATGCTGGATCAGATGTCGCATTTCAACCTCGGACACGCGAATTGCTCGCTTGATAGTGATCGCAAGCTCATCGAGGAGCAAGTCTTGCAACTCTTTGATGAAGCCCTGGCACCTCCTGTACAGGTATGTTTCTGCGCAGGTGCGCATGAGTATTATGATGATCATGAAGTACTCGTTTCACCCGAAGACATTCAGGAGATCCGTCACATCACCAGCTACCCTTCCGGCATTGAAGTCCTGGATCAGTTTAATGCATACGTCAGAGGCCCCCTAAGTGACATCGTTTTAAGATCTGTCGGGAAAGAGCAGTCCATATCCTGCAAACTCTGCTTCGTAGTCAGTTTCCCACTATGGCTGCTGGGACTTGTGTTTGTATTGGGTTGCGACGGACGTTCGGAGTGTGAAACATCTGCCATGTACGCTGGCTACGGTACGGTTTCCGAGTACATGGCCTCAAATGCAGCAATCAATCTGCTTTTCCAACCCTTGGTCAATGTGCTTGGCCTACCATTGATGCTCTGGGCCAACCACCTCACTACAACTTGTTTTTCAGCCTACAGCTTGCAGATTCTGATAGGATCCGTCTTGAGCGGTCTTGTGCTGAAATTGATGGACAATCTGTTCTTTGCTCAGCGTGGCATGCTGATAGTTGTAGTGACGCGATTTTCAACCACATGGCTGGCGGGTCTCATAGCCAGTGTGATACTGGAGTTGGTGCTCTTCTGGCTGCTCTTCTTGAGATCTTGGCGCCATCAACATGTCCGCGCAGTTGCCTGTGTGACGTAGATTGTGGAGGAAAAAGGATGGGGGAGAAACACGAGACGAAAGGATACGATTTTGTGGCTAGACTTTACCAGACTGTGTCAAGCTCGGTGAAATGGCTTGCCGAAAGGACCACTTAAATATGCCATCTGACAAGCTGTGCGAGTTTTCTGACCAGAATATCTGCAACATTCTACAACGGTGCCTAGATATTTCATGGGTCAAACGGTCAAACCCGCTGATGTTCATCTTGTCATCCAGATGGCTTGATCAGCACCCCTCATCAAACATGGCTGGGACATTTTTTCATTCAAAATATTCAAATATCCATGGAAATCAACAGATGATTTTCACGCCCAGAGTCAGTCCATGTCAGTCCCTCAGATCACTCAATAGGAAGCGGTGGCTTTTTTTTGAGGTGCCCACAAGTTCTGAGTCCAAGATGCTGCCGAGATTTGGCTACAGCAACATGTGTGGTGCCTCAGTTCCTTGCAATGTGCGGGGTGAACTTTGAGTATCTGTGGCTGTCACCACATCTTTTTCCCAAAGTTTTCATCCGTCCAATGGTAAGAACAATTCTGATGTTCCTGAAGTGCAAATGTACTATAGGACCTATAGGATTTCCCAACATGTTGTTTTCTTTCGTCGATGTGGTTTGGACTCACAGAATCGCCCAATCGTGCTCTTGGGATGATCCAAATCTTCAGGGATTTTGGGGCGAAGCCTGAACCGAAAAGCGTTTGTGTGTCGGGCACTTCCCAGTGTTCACCAAGGATGGGTCTTGATATGACGATGCCCATTATGGGGCACAGGTACGGACAGTTGGTAGAGTTCAGTGGGTAGAGTTGGGATCACTTATGGGCTTATGGGTCAAATTTATGGACCCTCTACCCATGTTTGTCCGAACTTGTGTTTGTTTTTGTCAAGAGTTGAGCCCCCGGCACTACCCATAAAAGGTATTGGCACCACTAGCGACCCTGAGAAATTTGAGCATTGGTAATGACGAGATTTCTCCGAAACCTGCATTTTCACACCATTTTCATCAAGTCAAATTTCATTGCAAGGTGCTGATTCATTGGTATTTGCAAGAGGGCAAGTTTTTTTTTTGTTGGCCAGTGGAATTCTGGTTCAAGATAGGTCAGCAGGTCGTCACGTTGTTCTCACCGGGTCCCCCATGAGTGCGCCAAATCTGGTCCAACGTCTGTGTCCAACCGTTCACTAACTGGGAGCGAGGGCGCACTTTGACCAATTCACTGAACTGCAGACGTGCAGCGCATAGCATCAGCTCTTAGTAGAACTAGTGTAGCATCATCTAGGCTAGATTAAGTTAACATACCATAACGCCACATCTCTTAGTGAACCTGCACCAGATGTGGCACGGTATGACCTGTTGCTGAGCAACAACTTCACGTGACGTAGCATCGTCTATGGACACCCTCTCTGTATGTCCAAGAATTAGGGACCCGCCAAAACCATCCAAAATCCACAATTTTGTGGTCCATTTATTCGCTGAGTAACTGCTAGTTGATGCTTGGCGATGCGGTCCACTGCTAGGCGTTCCATACCGCTATGCAAGGGAATCCATAGTAAAGGCTGAATCAACAACTTTGTGCTAGTCTGCCTCTGGCCACGAAACGTATTTCATGGGCAGGTCATGAAGTTAGCCTTTGATAATCAAACATGGCAATAGAAACCACCATTCATAGATGGGTGTGTCTGAAAATAGTGTACCCCTAAACCCAATGGTTAATGATCATTATCCCTATTAAATGGCTATAATTGGGAATATTCCCTATTTTCAGACAAACCCAGATGATTTTCATTGATTTTCCCATGGAAAAAAAAACATGTTTCCAATTTGTAGGGGATTTCCTAGCCATGAGGACCGATTCGGGTTTTTTCCGAATCCCTCATTCCGCCCGCGCCAGCCACAACTCAACTGCAATGCCAGCAACCCAGGACGTTGAATGGCCAAACTCCGGACCAGGGATGGGTTGTATATATAGAATGGGCTAGCGCCCGGGTGCCGCCGACCCCCCCTATTTGGGGGGTCCTGCAGAGAGAGGGAGAGAGATAGATAGATGGATGGATGGATGGATGGATAGATAGGTAGAGAGATAGAGAGAGAGAGAGATAGACAGATAGATAGATAGACAGTTGGATAGACAGATAAGTAGATGGAGAGATAGATGGATAGATAGCTGGATGGATAGATAGATGGATAGATAGATAGAGAGGGAGAGATAGATAGAGGGGGAGAGAAAGATAGAGAGGGAGAGATAGATAGATAGAGAGGGAGAGATAGATACTCCGACGGCATCCGACGGCATCAGCGGTTCAGTGGGTCAGTGGCGCGTCGCTTCCGGCGGGCCGTGCTGGGGTCGATGGTGGTACATGGTGGGACAGACATGGACATATATGTTTTGATATGCCCCAACATGCCGCAATTCAATTTGCCACACAATGTGCAATGTGTATGCAATGAGTATGACGCTACAAATTTGAAGTCAGGCTTGAACCACCATAAAAGGACAATGCCGGGGCTGGCAAACGGCATGGGAGCTGCAGGGAAGCATTTGGGGGGTTTTGCGGGCTGGCAGACGGCAGGCTTGAACCACCATAAAAGGACAATGCCGGGGCTGGCAAACGGCATGGGAGCTGCAGGGAAGCATTTGGGGAGTTTTGCGGGCGGGCAAACGGCAGGCTTGAACCACCATAAAAGGACAATGGCGGGGCTGGCAAACGGCATGGGAG
>CAMXCT020000731.1:160000-217477 GCA_947184155.2 Cladocopium goreaui | reverse complement strand
CCGGAAGGTGGTCGCCAAGTTGCCTGCAAGCATCACTTCCATAAGTGGTGAGGCGCTGTACCTGTGGCTGAGTAAAGCCCTGAATGGACTGAGGAGTGCCAGCCAGGAGTGGAATGTGTACTTGTCGTCGATTGTTGATAAGTGCAGGTTACGCTCTTGTGGTCTAGAACCTTGCTTGTACAGCGGTTTGTTGCCTTCCAGTGAACCATGCATGATTCTGTCATATGTTGACGACTTGATTTGTGTTGGGCCATCGGTTGATGCAATTGACTTTGTCTGTGATACCGTTGGGAAAAGTGTGAGGTTGAAAAGAACTGGTTTGATACATGATCATTCGAAAGGGGGACAGTTGAGGTTTCTGGGTAGGCTTATCACTAGGAGGCGTGGTGAAAGGTCTTTACTGATTTCTCTACCATCCAACTACCTGGATGATACGTTTGCCAGTTACCAAATCAAAACAAGTGCCAAAGGCCCACCTGACGTGACTCCGGTCATGGACAAAGAGAATGGGGAGGAGCTGAGTTGTGATGCCTATGCACGCTTCAGAGCAGCTCTAGGTAAAGTGTCTTGGATGGCGCAGACCCGTGGTGACCTGCGTGCATGGATTGGGATACTTGCAACTCAACAAGCACGCCCAACTCAACACACGGAACATGCCATGCGTATGTTGTTGAGGTACCTTCGAGGTGACATGAATGTTGCAGTTAGATTTCCAAGTGATTCAAAGCTGTTGGAGTCAGATGTTTTTCAAGGACCACATATTGTTGCATTTTCGGATGCTTCCCATGCACCATTGAAGACGACTGGACGGAGAGGAATTTCCGGAGGAGTCCTAACATTCCGAGGATGCACATTGAAGACATTGTCGAGGCATCAGGCTCTGGTTTCATTGAGCTCCATGGAGAGCGAGCTGTATGCGTTGCAGAGTGTGAGCCAAGAGATGGTTTCTTTGGGAAAAATGCTTGGGAGAATCCTGATGTCCTTCAAGGAGCTTGACTCGAGTGAGATTCCAGGTGTGTTGCGGACCGACTCTGAGTCGTCGATCAAACTGTTGAAAGGTTTGGACCTACCTCGGAAATCTCGACACCTTGAGATTCGAATTGAGTGGCTTCGAGAGAGGGTGGATCTTGGTAAGCTTAAAATCCACTATGAGAAGGGATCTAGTAATCCAGCTGACGCTTTGACAAAATGCCTGGGGAGTTCAATCTTTGGGATTCATAGAGCGGCAATGGGTTTCGAGGTCCTGGACGCTCCTCTGGGAGCCATCATGGCCATTTCGAGTGGTTATGTGTTCATTGAGGTTTGTTGCAAACCGGATTCAAGCATCTCCAAGGTAGCTAGAAGATTTGGATTCTTGTACATTGGTGTTGTTGAGAACATGGAGAAGAAAGCTGTTTTTGACCGTGTGTTGGAAACTGTGAAAGATCTGGGTAATTCAAAAGTTTTTGTCCATGTTTCGTCACCATGTTCATCTGGGTCCCCATTGCGAAACTTTAGAGGAGACAACACAGCTACTGAAGCGGATGTGGTTTGGTTTGATGTTATTCCTCATGTTTCCAAGTACATGAAGTTGGGAAAGTTTTCATCTTTTGAGTTGCCATGGAGGAATGCAATTTGGACACATGCCATGACCACGAAGATCCTAGCTCAGGCTAATCGCAAACATGTTGCGGCTGTGCACTTGTGTTCGACAGGTTCAATGACTAAGGACGGAGAACCAGTTGGAAAGGTGTTGAAGTTCACCAGTAACAGCAAGTTGATGGTTGGTCGATTGGCCAAGGACTTTGGACAGTGTCACTGCACTCAGAAACATGCTGGTTTGACTGATGTGGATTGGGCAGAAACTGCTTTCTACAATGAGAATCTAGCTGTTTCGATTGTTCGTGGTGCTTTGGACGCATTAAGAAATGATGGATAGTTTTTGTTGTTGCTGTCGTGAATTGAAGAAGACAGGTTTCTTGATTCGTTTTTGGTTTTCGAACTTGAGCCGACGAAATAAAGTTTGATCTAAAACGATCGTGCACTGAAACTTCGAAACTGATCTCAATGCGAAGCATGGGACATGTTTGGACTTGATGCAAACTGTTTTGAACTTGTCTGAAACAGACTGGACTTGACATGCGTTGCAGTTTAAAAGGTCTAAGATCTTTGACTGGAACAGGTATAGTTTGAGGTGTGTGTATCTGGTATGTGGGCGGGCCTTGAAGGTCTGTGTGGGTGCTAGGTAGGCAGGTCTCGTTCTTTCTTGCGTTTCACTGATCTTGCTCTGGTAGCTACTGTGGAGATCTGTTTGGATTCTTGGCTTAGGCTTTGTGTCGTTTCGGATTCTGAGTAGCGCCGAAGTAAGATTTACTTTTTACTCTCCTCACTTGCTGAAGCCATGGCTGTGTCTAAGAATGCAGCTGGATATAGTGGTTTGACAGAGGCTGAGCAGAAACAATTGAAAGAATTGTTGAACAAGGCTCAGCAGACTCCGAATGTATCTGGTGGATCAGCAATGACTGATGCTTCCAAGCGTTTGAGAGGAGAAAGTGATTCAGAGTTTGAAGCGGTTGGGTCTCCAACTACGCCAAGCGAACTTTTCCGAAGTGAAGATCGCAAGGAGGTTCCATTGCCAAAGAATTGCAATCTGAAGGATTGGTCTCACACAGTGTGTCAGCTTCCGAAAGTCAGTGGCGAGCCGAAGTGGAACGGACAGACTTATTCCGAGCTGCTTAGGATGGCTATTGATGGTGACAAAGAGCTGAACAAGTATCTGGGATTCATTTACAAGAAGTATCATGGATCTTATGATGGAACTCACAAGACTCAGGCCGTGGATTTGGCTGGCTTTCTTCTCTATATGGAGTTTGATCCTGAGAGAGAGGCATCTGGTTCATGGAAGAGAGTGATCAAGCCGTGATCTCAACGTGACTTCGGTCATCGATGCATGAGCTTTGAGATTCTGAATGTCTCCAACGAGACCTGATTTTGAGAGGTTTATGTATCGAAGCAAAGGTATCTGGCTTAGGTTGCAATTTCTGTTAGACACATGGTGTCGCTTTGGGTTATTGCATTCCAGCTGGAAGAGAATGGGATCATTGTGGCTCCGGCCAACAGCCTTTGATACAGGAGACTTCCTTTCTGTTAGACACTGAAGACTTTTCGAGTGGGATGTGTCGTTTTGGGTTTGGAAGCAGCACGCCGAAAGGGGGTGTGAATATATGGTATTGGACCGTCGTGCTTCTTCACGATGTACGCTGGGATTAGACCGTTGTGCACCTCTATTTGGTACAATAGTTCATTGGATGATGCTTCTATGATACTGCATTTGACATCGGTATTCATTGAGATTCTGCACTTTTGATGAGCTGAGAATGTTCTAGAATGGACGGTATTTCATTGGATGCGATTTCGGTGACATTGCGTTTTGACCTCTGTATTTGCTGGAATTTGCGTTTTCAATGAGACGAGAGTGTTTTCGAGCTTTAGGGATTTAGCCGATTTGATCACAGTTTGTTTGGAACGGTTTTGGAAACATTTGAACATTTTCGGAAACGTTCGGAACAGTTGAGAAGTATTTCAAACATTTTTGGACCGTTTGGAAATGATTTGACATCACGAAGTTGTTCGTCAAATCATGCTGTAAAGATTTCTGTGAATATCATCATTGGATGATATGGAAACGGCAAGTTTTGGTGCAACCAATTTTGTCGATGTTGTTAGCTAACAACATCGCCTGTGACGCTAAAGTACTATGAGTGGTTGATTCTTTGTTTGGATTGGTTAAATCAACCACTTATGGTACTAACTAGCTACACGTTAGGTCGGAATCGTTGATTGTTGCGTAGGATGTTATCTGAAACAACTTTTGATCTGGAATCCGCAGTTGGTACAGCAGTCTTTTGTTTTTGAGAAGTCCGTGTGACTTTGTGTTGCTCAACCAGAGAGTGGCTCGAAAAGGATTTGGAACTCGCTGAGCTGAGTTGAGGGTTCATTAAGATTTTTACAGCTGCCCGCAATAGCGAGTGGTTCCTGTCGTTTGGTCCAACCATACGCCGCGCAATAACCTCCACTCCCGGATAGTGCTACCACTGCAGGGTACCTGTTGCTGGTATGCCGAAGTCGACGCCCTTTCCGTCTGGCCCAATCGTTGTTGCCGATCAAGACTTACTGGACATGTCGGCTCCTCTGTTTTTTTATATGCTTTTTGCGTATTTTTGTTCGGACGGGTCGGCCTTTGCTGTTGATTTTGCGATTTTGCGGTCTCGTTTTTGGTACCGCCAGACGGTCCCAAAAATGGGACCGTGAAAATGTTTTTCTTTTGTTCTTTCACTAAGCTGTGCATGCCGTTCCAAAAATGGGACCGCCAGGCGGTCCCATTTTTTGGGGTGTTAGGTTCATTTTTGTAAAGTTTTTTTGCATCAGAGTTGAAAAAGCGCAATGTTTTGGTGTCAACAGGACCTTTGGCTTATGGAGACCGGAAAGGCAACTATTTTTCTTATTTTTTCTTTATTCTTCTTTTTTCCTTAAATTCTGGACAAATGAAAAAAGAAAACAAAAATAGGGAAAAGTAGGAAAAAGAAGAATCGCCTGTAGGATAAGATGCAGCATCCGTGGATTTAGACGATGTCAGAGTTCCTTTGCCTTCAAACCTGGATGAAGCTAATGAAGATGTTCATAACTTCTTTGGTTTCTCCGCAGGCATCCGAGACGTGCCGTGAAGCCGTCGAGCTCCCGCTCAGCCCTGCTAGGAAAAGAGATCTTAAATCCATGATAGAAGACAGTTGTTTGTCCACCCAAGCTGTATTTACTTTCCAAATGCCCTGGGAAAGACCGGACACAAAAACTGTGTTTGATCGCAAGCCTAAGAGGCTCATCCCAGTTCCAGTTTTGCAACTAGTTGAATGACCATTGAGAAGAAAGATCTGACAAGGCTGTCCCGTTGCCGAATATGAAACCTCATCGTGGAGCATTCAGAGAAAAACGACTTGTTTTGAAACTTAGCAGGAAAGTCCAAAAGCTCGTCTGAGAAAGGAATGGGTGCTGCTGTTGAGGACCTACAATTTGGAAAATTTTTGCGAGGCTGCGTTTTGCATCTTGTTAACTTGCAAACTGGGACGCCTTGGCTGGAAAACAACTGTTGGGAAACATGGGGTTGACATGGCTCATGAGAAAACAGGAGTTAGGGCCATGGATGTTTCGATTTGGCATGACACTCCATGGGTTTAGGTTAAGGCTTATTTGGGGAATGATGTGAAACTTGAGCCACCTGTTTTATCTGCTGCCGTTGGTGACATGGTTTCTGTTTTGACGCCTGATGAGATGGCAGCTTGCTTCACTGGAAGGCAATTCTTTCTCCTCATTATTTGCTATCCGTGTTGCTCTATCAAATGTATTGTGGTCATGCTCCTGATGCGAAGATCTTCATGAAATGACCGAACAGACCATTGCTGGTTATTTACTGCTCCTCGGTGGCACAGATTTTGAGCCAAAGACTTCGCCTCATCTCACCACTCGGATTGTGCCATTGCCACAGGAGTACTGTGGCAGGCTTTGTGGTGTTTGGCGCAACCAGGATTGCTTTGTAAGTAGCAACCGGTGGCGGTCCGTATTCCTCGATGCCCTTCAAGATACTCTTGCTGTCAGTGCTGTGGACGAGGACAAACAGTACAGAGAGGCCCGACCCACTGAGTTTGTTCGGCCAACTTTTCTTTGATAGAGTCGACGCTCACTGCTCTGGATGAACGAGATACGAAGTTATTTCTCACCGTGGCAAAATGCATCTGCAACCTTTTGTGGCCGCTTGGTGGCCCTGCCCCCTGTTATTCATTTTTGTTTACGTGTCTACACAATGCTTTCACGCATGTTGACATGTACATTGAATTCATTTCCACTGCGCCACTCCGTGGCTCAAGACTACTGCATACCTGCGTAGAAAAAGAGAGTGTAGCTTGCGCTGACTGACCACAAGTGTGACAGTAGTATCCAGGGCTCCCTCAATACGGGGATTGCTACCTCAAAGTGGTAGCGGAGCCTGTGCCTTCGTCAAGTTCCGATCCCGCGTGCCGAACTGTTGTTCTTTGCACTGGATCCGTATATCGGACTTGCGAAGGCAACTTGTAGGTCTAATTCGAGTAGCTGCCATGGTCTTAATCCACAACATGGATTCAGATGAAGAACAACTCCAAATTGTTTCTTATGAAGAGCCTGAAGCATATGCCGCTGCCAGTCATTCCGAAAACCGGATTACAACATTGGATGCAGATAAGCACGGACCATCTTTAAAGAATGCCCTCATTGGTTCCGCTTCTTTTTATAAGTCGATGTCGATGCTCGACAATGCCCTACTCCGAGATCCGGATCGTGGCCTCGCTCATTTCAAGGACACATTGAGGCCCTACTTCGTGAAGGGAGTAAATCATGTGTTCCTTTGGCGATTCCTCCAGATGTTTCGCACATATCGAGGCCAGAGTGAATTCGTGCACTGGATTGGGCGTTTCGAAATCGCGCAGAAGCGTTTGTTGGCTTCTTGGTCCGGCCTGCTAGACTTATCCGATCTCCCGGAAGCAGGCACTCAGGCATTTACGGCAGCACCCACAGATGAGCAAAGACTGCACTATAATGGCATAGCAACAGATGAAGATAGACTTGCATATCAACAGGAGATTCGGGAACAAACCATAACAAATAGAAGGACCAGACATGCCGCACAATTTCCATTGTCAGACAATCTGATGTCACTGGTTTTCTTAGTCCAAGCAGACCTCAACGAGCAACACGCACCGCAAGCGGTCCACTGTCTACGTCCTGGAGGAAGGCGAGACCGAAGAGGGTGAATACGCCGTATTCGCGGCCGGTCCTTCAAGAAAGGTAAACCAAAAGCTTATGGAAAGAAAGGAGGAAAAAGATCAAGACCCGGCTTCTGCCCGAGGTCAAAAGGAAAAGGTTATGCAGCATGGGAAGATGACCAGCAAGACACAGCTTTCTGGGGAAAAGGCAAAGGAAAAGGCAAAAAGGGCAAGAAAGGAATGAAAGGTAAGGATTCTTTCAAAGGAATGCCTTCATGGAAGGGCAAGGGCAAAGGAGATGAGTGCTATCACGAAGTGAGAGCATTATCTTTGAAGGAAACAATTTGAAAAATTTGGATACAACACTCAAACAAATTTTTCCTTAGGTGCAAAACCTGGTGCTTGGCAACACCATGCCAAAAAAAACATTTGCTTTGTTGCGTATTTTATTCTTCATGAGGATTTTAACACTGTGTTTCCAACCTTAAGTTTTAACACACAGTTTGCCACTCTTCCTCATGAACTCAATCCAATTTTTTTATCGACATGGCCATTATCATCTCAAGGGTGAGGTTGAGGTGGGTTAAAAAAGAAAACAGACAACAGTTCCACCTTCACAACCTTCTTTCTTTTGGGGCGCTCCGTAGTTGCATGCGAAGATCTGCAACCGACACAGGGGGCGCCCTGCTGCTTTTCAGACCGTGACGACACTATACCGTTTCATGCAAAGAAACGTGTTACTGGTACTCATCAGTGTCATCATTATTTGGGCTTTTGACTTGTTTCTTTCTTACGGGGGTGCAACACTCAAACAAGTCCAAATGGTTGTGGTTGAAGGTGGTTTCAGAGACCGCTGGCATCGTCAAGTCTTGTCCAGACAGCATGGGACTGCCGGCAATCAATGTGAGGACTCACAGCAGGATCTTTTTGGTTTGCAGCGTGATGAATTTTCAGATGTGGCTGATGATTCTTTTCTTCATGTGCATGGTTTTGCAGGCTCTGATGCTGAGGGCAGTCTTGATTTGCCGCTTGACCCTGAACAGAACCTGGAACAGGGCTCAACTTTGTCGGAGGGCTCCCAGAAACGCTTCCTGGAGCCCAGACCGAAGTCCAGACCTCAGAGCCTTGTGAGTGGAGTCACACGCAGCCTTGGAGTGAAGCGCACTGCAGATGAGTTCGCATCCATGAAGGTGCACGGACATTTTTCTGAGCTGAAACAACCATGGCAAAGGGGGCCACTATCTCCTTTATTTGCAAGGCAGAAGCCGTTTTGGGAAAAACCTGCAACTGCTAGTTTGTTTTCAGTCGTGGGCATGTCTGACCATGTCACTGCAAGCGACTCAGCAGCAGCGATTCCGCGCCCTGTCAAGCAATTGGAAGCAACAGTCCAGCGCCTCAGGACGACCAGGGTCGTCTCAAGTGATGATGATTTTCGCAGGTTGTCTCTATCCAGGTTCAAGACCATGGTTTTGCTGGAGGTCGATGCAACAAAACTTGGATTATCATTATTGACTTTTGCTGGTACTTTGTGTTCAAACGAGGAACTGGGACAGATTTTCAATGATGTTTTTGCACCGAAATCTTCTGGAACAATTCTCAAGCGTTGCAATTCCATGTGGAGGTTTTCGTGTTGGCTGCAAACCAAGTTTTTGGGGTCTCCGTTCAACCAGAGCGAGGGCATTGTGTACACCTACATTTGCCACCTTCGTACTTCAGAGGCTGGGGCAACAACGCCAGCACAATTTGTTGAGGCATTGCGCTTCTCAAATGCCCTGCTTGGTTTTTGCAAGACCAGCCTTGATGACATGCTCAGTGCACGTGTTGTGGGGGCCTCACATGCCATATATCTTACAAAGAGGGTGCGCCGGCCAGCAGAGGTGCTCACTGTCTCTGAAGTTCAACAGCTGGAATCCATTTGTTTGCAAGATGAGTTGCTGCATCACCGTGTCATTGCTGGTCATTTTCTCTTTTGCCTGATGGCTGCTGCAAGGTGGCATGACTCAATGCATGTTGTTTCCATGGAACTGTCGAAGGCAGACCACCTTTGCTTGTTGGAGGCGGCAACGTCGAAGCACAAGTCGTCCCGCACCAAGGAACAACAAAGGGAGCTGCTGCCTTTCACGGCACTGGGACAGACCCTGGCTGGTGAAAACTGGGCAGATTCATGGTTAAGTGCAAGAGAGGATTCAGGCAGCTTTGCATGGTGCCACTTTTTGTGTTCCTGGTCCGAACATCAAGGCGATTGGGCAGACACAAAGATGTCAACTGCTGAGGCCACATTCTGGCTGAGGGAATTGCTGGAGCCCGTGGTCGGGCCTGACCGGTCGGCGGTGCTGACTGTGCACGGCTTGAAGGCCACGATGTTGAGCTGGGCAGCTAAGAGCATGTTATTCACCCCGGAGGAGCAATTGGCGCTTGGACACCATGTGAGCTCTCACTACAAGTCTGCGCTGATCTACTCCCGTGACAATCAGATCGGCCTTTGCAAAAAGATTCATGACATGATGGACAAGATCAAGGCAGGTACTTTCAACCCTGATGGCAGCCGTGTTCAAAGGTTGCTGCAGCTTACGATGGCCAGGGCTCAAGAATTGCAGTCGGATGATGACAGTGACACCTCATCCACCTCTACTGATGCTTCAAGTGTGGCCTCATCAGAGGGCGAGCACCGCGAGCAGGAACCGTCCTCTTTTAGACGGTTGGATGCAGCAGATATTGACCGAGATCACTGCTTCATCAACACACGATCCAGGGTCGTTCACTTGCAGCTTCTGGGACAACAGAAATTTTGGTGTGGAAGATGTGCCTCCTCATCATTCAGGAAGGCATCCATGGATGATTTGGCCAATGCGGAGACTGTGATTTGTGCCAGCTGCTCACACTCTTTCAGAGCGGCAAACCCGGATAATGCAATTTAAATGAACCTCAGTGGCGGCAGTCCCGGCATTCCAAAGATTTTGCAGGGAACGAGGCATTTGCTGTCGCGCGTCAGATAAAAAAAGGTTCAACTTCAGTGACGTTTTAACTTGTTTCTTTTTGAATATAATTGATGCAACCAGTTGCATCTTTTCATACCAAGTTGCAACATGTCATTCACGCCAACTCACACCATGACCAAAATTGCATTTCAAACCGGATCCATTGCAGGACCATTCAACAAGAACCCGATGCCTAACATGTTTCATTTGCATGTGGCAGAGGTCAATTGTGAATTGTCCTGGTGATTGGAGTATCCGAGTTCATTTGCAATTTTTTGGCTGAGCTGCGTGAACATCACGACATTGCACGACGTTTAACTTGGTACTCCAAGTCTCATGGCTGACCAACCTTTGTGTGAAGTTCTTGTAACGCTCCACGGGATACTCATGTGTCTTGGTTTCCTCTCCTTCACTCTCCCCAACTTTGTTTCATTGTGGACCCTCAACTGGCTTCAATAACCAAATTTGTATTCTTTCAGACAGCCCTCATTGGGCACCTGGCCGCGAGCTCAATGGCAATTGATTCCAAAGTTGCTTTCACAAATCGCGCACTGGAACTGGGGACTACAGAAGCCGAGATTGATGCGCTGAAGGGAGTCAACATAACCAGTTATGCTTCCTATGCTTATTGTTGCAATTTTCAGCCTGGTCAAGCTGATGATGCACCTCTGACAGCCTTCTTGACCGCAACGCTGGGAGCCGAGCCTTCAGCTTCAGTTGCATCGAAATTTCGTAGGCTGTTTTTCGAAGCGCATGCACTATCACTTGAAGACTTGAAATCAAGAGCAGAACGGTCTGAGTCAAGTGAAGCTCGGGTCATCCCTTTGGCAGAAAAGATGGATAGGATCAGGCTCCAAAAGGAGCGACTTGCTGGCATAAGTTTTACTCCGCAATCAGAGCCGTCGCATAGCCTTATTGACAAGGTTTGCCAGCAACTTGACGACAATGTGGTCTCATACATTGAACTTCAGAAATGTACGTCAAGACAAGATGAAACCTTGCATGCAAAGACAGATACTGCCTTGTCTTTGGACCTGTCAGGTGGCCTGAAACTCAGTAAAAGACAAAAGTTGGAAGATACAAACGTGACAGGAGAACATCGCCTCAGACAGGCATTCTTACGTAGGAACCTTGCCTACGACCTGGCTGGAATTGGAACCTTTTCAGTGATGGATTTGTGGACGCAGAAGCTTTTTGAAAAGATGAATGAGGCCCCTTTGGCAAATTACCGCAGTATTTCAGCTGAGCAGATTCTCAGCGCTGACAAGGCTCTTTGGGTAAAGCTGTCAAACGAAACCAGGGGACAGCTTCAGCCCAAAACGGGAGATCCAAAGGCATTTGACGTAGCCTTTCAGAAGTTTTCTGAGCACCCTGAAGTACTGCAGCACATGTCTCCGTTGCAAAGCAGCGTATCATCCAGACCTGAGCACGGTGCGATCTTTTCCCATTCAGCAAAGGGAAAAGGTCAACAGTTTTCTGAAGGCAAAGGCAAACATGGCAAGGGCAAGTCCAAGGCGCCCGGCCCTGGGATTCAAGTTCCTGACAACTGCAAAATTTTTGTTGATGGGAAGCAATTATGCAAGCGTTGGCAGATTGGAAGATGCACTGCAAAGGTTAAACCAGGAAAGAGATGCATGGTTGGTTATCATATCTGCTGGAAGAAGGGATGCCACAAGAACCACCCGGGCAACGAATGCCCAATCTGACACTTGCGAGCGGAGGAGCAGTTGAATTTCACCCCTACACATTTTGTGGAGGATGCAGTTTTCACCTTGCAACCAGTGACTATAGAAGTTTGCTGTGGGTCAGCGGGACTGTCTTCCGCCTTAAGGCGTCTGGGTTTCCACGTCCACGCAATCGACCATGCAGCCAACCGGCACTCACCAAAGGTTAGAACGCTGGTTTTGGATGTTTCAAATCTGCAGCAACTGCAGTTACTGGAGTCAATGATAAAGTTTGTCAAGCCTGGTTACATACACCTGGGCTTGCCGTGCGGAACGTGTTCAAGAGCAAGAGAGAAGCCCATGCCAAAAAGCATGGGTGGGCACATGGGCCCTCAACCTTTGAGGGATGCTGACAACTTGTTGGGCCTGCCTCACCTTTGTGGGGCTGACCTCACCAAGGTAACCTTGGCGAACCAGCTCTACCGTGCAGCAATTGTCATTTTACAATGTGTTTTGCTTTGGGTTGCCTGGTGTCAATAGAGAACCCCGGCCGCTCCTGGTTGTGGCCACTGCTGGCGCTCCTGGTTCATGAGACTCAAGATCAACCTTTTATTCTGTGGTATTCGAAATTGGAGACAGTTTATTTTGATGCATGTGCGCATGGCAGCTCAAGAGACAAGCGCACGAAACTGCTTGCCACGAGTGACCTATTTTCCACCCTGGCAATTGACTGTTCAAAGGACCATCAGCATGCCTCCTGGCAACCTTTTCGTGGCGAGCATGGCGTTGTTTTTTTCCAACAGCGATGGAGGCTGAATACCCTCCACTGCTATGCAACCGCATGGCTGAATGTGTGCGAAAGTCGGCCGAACAAATGGTGGTATTCCCAAGCCTTCAACCACGCTTGAAGGAGCTGCTCAACCTCAGCTTGGGGCATCAGCCCTTGCGGCACGAGCCGTTGATTCCAGAGTATGCAACGGTTTTTCACACAGACGCCCCCATTCAGCATGAATCACATAAGCTCCTGTCAGCTCCTTTTTCACAGGGGCACCATAGCACTGAGCAGCCAGAAGAGACACAGGCACCACAGGAACACGAGCCAAAGAGACCGCGAAAGGAGTTTAAATATGGGGTGTGGCATACACCTGAACAGTTCTTGACTAGAGCTGAAGCTGTCGCTCACCCCATGGATGATGAATCCTTTCTGCATGTGGCTACAAAGGATGCTATTAAGAAGGTGGTTGGAACCGACCTACTGATACTTGCAACAGAGCGCTTGGCCACTGTTTTCAACCTGCGCAAATTGACAAACGAACTGAAGTGCCAAGAGTTGGCCCTCAAGGACACAATGCACCCAGATGTCAAGCGATGCACAGTGACCAAGAACATCCTCCTTTTTGAACACGTCCTCAAGCAGCTTGACTTCTGGGATTTGGAAGTTGTTTCCCTGTTGAAGCAGGGAATTCCTTTGGTTGGGTTGCAAGCTGCGCCTAAGGGATACAGAGAGCAGCTGGTGCCAGCGTCCATCACAGAGGATGAGTTGCTACAATCATCAGCTTGGAGGCGGAAGTCGCTGATGTGCCAATCCAAGCGCTTCAAACCGGAGGAGGAAGCCGCTCCCCTTAAAACTACAGCTGAAGAAGTGGCAAAGGGCTTTTTGGAAGGGCCATATTCAGAGCAGGAAATCTCCGTTTTGTTGGAAACTGAGGACTGGTCCCTCAGCCCGCGTTTCGTCCTTTTCCAGGGCACTGGTGGCAAGATCAGGGTGATCGATGATGCAAAAAAGAGTGCGGTCAATGCAGCTTACAGTTCCACGGTTAAATTGCAACTCCAGGACGTGGACTATGCAGCTAACATGGTTCTGTTTTTGATGTCAGAAGCGGCGGCAGCCGGTGTGTCTGGAGATGAATGGATGGGCAAGACCTTTGACCTCAGCAAGGCTTACAAACAACTTGCCATTCTTCCTGCTCACCAACAACATGCGGTGGTAGGATTTCCTGTGAGTGGCACCTGGAGATTCTATCGAAGTATCTCCCTGCCCTTTGGTTGCACTGGAAGCGTGTACGGCTTCGTGAGGGTGTCTCAAGCCATATGGTACATAGTGACTAAGCTGCTGTCTGCGATATCAAGTCACTATTTCGATGACTTCCCCACTTTGGAAAGAGCCCCGGGCTGCAGGGTTCTTTCTCTTGCGTTCAGCGCAGTGCTGGACATGCTGGGGTGGGAACACGCCAAAGAAGGCGATAAAGCGTTGAACTTTGCTGGTGCCTTCGACTTGCTGGGCGTGAACTTCAACCTTGCTTTGACTCCCAAAGGGATTTTGCAGGTCACCAACAAAACTACGAGAATTGAGAAACTCTGTGCTCTTTTGGACAAAGTCGAGAGTGAAGGAGAGATCACTATAGCACAGGCCAGCGAGTTGCAGGGCCTCCTGAACTTTGCCATAGGTTTCTTTTCAGGGAAAGCCTTGAAACACTTAGTGGCAGCCTTCATGCCACACGCTGACCGCGTTGGCCCCTCAAAGGCTGGGGAGCTCCAAGACCTCTGTGCGTATGCTAAATCAATGCTGACTTCCTTGGGCCCGAGAACTCACTCAACTACAGGTGAAAGAAGGCCCATACTTTTGTTCACGGACGGCGCTTGGGAGAATGGTCAGGCATCTGCAGGTGCCATCTTGTTGGATGGAGACTTTCGCATTGGGTGCACCATAACAGTACCCGACACGCTGGTTACCCACTGGTTGAGGCATGTGGGCGAACAGATCATTTCTCAGATTGAGCTTTGGGCCCTCGTTGCAATCAGGTGGCATTTCCGTGAACGACTGGAAGGTCGCAGGTTAATCTCTGGGTCGATAACGAAGCGCAATAAAGGCTTCGAGCACGTCGCCCACCATGAGGGCTCTAACTAGAGCTTTGGCAGACATGGAAGTTGCGTGGCCAGTCTTTGCTTGGACGGAACGTGTGTGCTCGTTTTCCAATCCCGGAGATTTGCCATCGCGGCATAAACTGAGTGAGGCCATGCGTCGCTTCAATGTTTCTGACGGTGGCGTTGTCGATGCCTCCACTGAACTTGCCACAGCAATAATTGAACTCCATGAACGACCTTTTAGTGCTGCTCTCCTTTTCCACAGGGGCACAACACCTGAGCACCAAACACGAAATGCCAGTTGACAAAGTCGCCTGGACATCGTCAGAAAAATGCAGATCCAGCAGCTGCATAGCCAAGCTCAAACCTTTAGTTGTGAAAACGCCCCAGACCAAGGAGCAAGCAGAAAAAAGTGAAAGACCGCACGGAACTCCATTCAGACACTTCATTTCAGTGATGTCAGCATGTGCATTCGTTTTCGGTGATTTCCTTTTCTCCGTGTTTATTTTCCGGCGTATTTGCGTATCCCTCATTTATACCCATATGTATATATATATATACATAGGTATAAGTGGCGTATACCTGCGTTTATGCACCTAAGTTGTTTCTTATAAGATGAGTGCTATCACGAAGTGAGAGCATTATCTTTGAAGGAAACAATTTGAAAAATTTGGATACAACACTCAAACAAATTTTTCCTTAGGTGCAAAACCTGGTGCTTGGCAACACCATGCAAAAAAAAACATTTGCTTTGTTGCGTATTTTATTCTTCATGAGGATTTTAACACTGTGTTTCCAACCTTAAGTTTTAACACACAGTTTGCCACTCTTCCTCATGAACTCAATCCAATTTTTATATCGACATGGCCATTATCATCTCAAGGGTGAGGTTGAGGTGGGTTAAAAAAGAAAACAGACAACAGTTCCACCTTCACAACCTTCTTTCTTTTGGCCCGTCTTATAAGATGGAAAGAGCAAAGGAGGTAAACCATTTCAACAACAACAGCCTCCACAAGCAAACATTGCACAGACAGCATCTTCTAGTGCCTCACAAGCCCCCGAAAAACAAGAAACAGCCCATGCCGAAGAAAGCTGGAGTTATGACTATGACACCTACTGGACAGATGACCGGTCAGGATATGAATCCTATTATGGATACGGCTACGATGGAGATTACTCCCAAGGTGATTGGTACAATTGGTCTTACTTTGCTTCCGCTGAGGAACTGACCGAATCCGAGGACAAGCATTCAGAAAGTTCAGACGTCATTTCTGAGGACGGACAGACGGACCAGATCAACCGGTTCTGTTTTCCGGCCATTTGCTTGTTCCGATTTCTCGGACACGAACTTGTAGAAGCCTTCGCATTCGTGCTTCTGTTCGTGTCTTTGATGTACCAGTGCTTTGCAGATTTGAACAGGTCTTTGTTTATGAGCATCCGCCATGTTGAGGACAGTGTTTCTACCGAATCCGGTGACCTGCATTCGTTACGACAGCACACATGCCCACTCAATTCCGTCACAACGGAAGAGTGTGTATTTCTCAATTATGATCATGGTGCCCAACAAGCATTGCTTTGTGAGTATGTAGATCTCGGTTCTCATCCGACTTATATTATTCTTGACTCAGGCTGTACCAGAGCTATGGGATCCCGCTTTGCCATTGAACGCCTTGTACAGGCTTGCCAACAGCATCCGAAGCGTGATCACATCTGGTTTTCCAAGCAACCTTGTTCAAGTAAATTTTCATTTGCAAATGGAGAACAATCTACAGTCAAAGAAAGATTGGTTATTCACTTTCGCAATGATCATGCACACACACTGGTTGGATCACAACATGTGTTGACATTCTGGACAAAGGTAAGGTTCCCATACTCTTTTCAGTTGAGCAAACGCGGAACCTTCGCATGAACATTGAACACACTCCTGTAGGTGAGTTTCTGACTTGTCCACTTTTTGGAATGCAACGCACCACATTGGCGGTCAGCACATCCAACCAGCCAGTCCTTGACATTATGGCTCTTGCAACTTCAAGTTGGAAGCCGATGTACAGCTTTCAGTCCGAAGACATCACATGCCCAGCATGTAACGGTAAACATCGTCCACACACAAACAAAGGAGGTTGCAAGAAGTTCAAGAGGTCAGAACATAAATCAGCACAAGAGCCGAAGCCGGCCAAGTCTGATTCCAAGAAAAATGTCAAGAAGTTTATTCAGCCTGATAGCAAGTTAGAAGTACCGAGTCAGCCTTTTGATCCTGATGATGAGCCTATTGTGGCCTCTGGACCAAGTTCCGGTTCCAAGGACGGAGTCCGTAGACGTCGGGAACCTCAGATTGAAGAAGACACAGAAATCAAACCGGAACCAAAGGCTGAGGTAAAACTTGAAGAAAAGAAGGAACCGTCACCTAAAGGAACATTGTCACTTGCACTTCAGAGAATTCATGATAAGCTTCAATCACCAACTGAACTTCTCAAATTACACTTGAAGCATTATCACATGACAAGCGAACAACTCAAGAGAAGAACGTCAGCTCTGAAGTTGCCAAAGGAAATTTATGACAAGTTTGACCAGATTCCAAGGCCAAAATTGCACCCTCAAGAGCTAAGGTTTCAGGAATTCGAAGTGAGGTTTTTGGTGAACTTACTTTCTCATTGACCACGGAGAAGTTTCTATCAATCCTCAGTCAAAACTTCTTCCTACTTTTGTACGATGGTGCAACTTCTTTGGCTACTGCTTTTGTAGTTCAAAACAGGTCTGATCCAGTGACGATATCTCATCTTCAAGAGTACTTTGAAACTTATCAGCGGAATCCAAAATACAATGTTGCAGATCAAGCTTTCATGGGTACTGAAATGGAGAGCTATTACCGTTTATTACAGCAGGCACAACATTCGGCTGAACACCGTGGCCCAACCGAGCTGAAGCAGCCATTCGCATGTTTAAGAAACAGGTCTCATTGATGCTAATTTCCTTGAAAGACGATCCTTTGCTTGCCAACATTACCTACAAACAGTTGTTGAGACAAGTCTGCATTCTGCATTTCAAGGAATACCATGGTAACACACGGTGGTGTTACACCAATTGGATTAGCGTTTGGAAGAAGCCCTGCCGATATAACGGCGATTGAGCTCATGAATCCTGCGCAGCTCACTACCGAGGCCCCTGCTCCTGAGAGACAGATTGAAGCACTAAGGTCGCTGGCGATGCGAAAGTTTCTAGAGGCAAAGCAGTCTGATGACCTTCGAAGAGACATTGCAAGTAAACTCCAACTCAGTGATGGACCATTCTTTCCTGGTGACAAAGTTTATTATTGGACCGAAGACAAATCAAAAATCAAATCAGACGGTTCACATGGAGGAAAATGGATTAAAGGAAAGTTGGTCTCAGTAGAAGGTAGCATGGTAGGAGTTGACTTAGGTACCAGAATTGTGAAGGTCAACATCAGCAAGATTAGAAAGGATCACAATCCTGTTGAAGATGTCGATGTACCTCTCGATCCTGCCGCATTAGCCAGTGCCGATCTCTCGGCCAAAGATGCCTGTACAGCAACATCGAAGTCCACATGTACAACCGATGACTTTGCCAATGCAATCATGCGGTATGATGCCTCTCAGACAGGTCCTGAAGGCATCCAGTATGGTCACTATGTATGTTTGGGAACCAACTACTGTAGGAAAGATCGATTTCTTAGAGATGTTTAGTGGTTCCGCCAAGCTTAGCCAGTCGGCAGCCATGCAAGGACTTCGAGTTGGTGCTCCTATAGATTTGAGAACAGGTTACGACTTGCTTACAGCCGAAGGTCGGCGAAGGGCCAATGGAAGTCATTGAGCGACAACAGCCAAAAATCATCCACATGGCACCTGTTTGTGGACCATGGAGTCAAATGCAGAACATCAACGATCCATCAGATAATTACTTATCAAAAGAGGAAAAAGTAGCTCCCCATGGTAGAATTTTGTGCTAGAGTCGCTCTTTACCAGATTGAACATGGTAGATATTTTATCATAGAAAATCCCGCGACTTCCAAGATTTGGTTCACCAAATGCTTTCAACGCCTTCTCATGAAGCATGCCGTAGCCTACGGAACGTTAGATATGTGTGCTTTTGGTATGAGAGACCCAAATGGATATTACTACTACAAGCCAACTTCTTTACTTCACAATTTTCCTGATGGCACCTTGAATCCAATTTTCAAGAGATGTAGTAACAAATCCAAGAAGGATCCAACTCATTATCATCAACCACTGGAAGGTAGTGCTCCAGGTTATGGATCAAGAACCAAGTTGGCACAAGTTTATCCGTATCGATTCTGTAGCACTTTGATTAGATGCATCCTTCCGCTTGGAAATCCACGGGCTCTCTATCCATCGCAGTTGTCACTTGCTGTAGATTTGCTGGAAGATTTGAATCTCGATGAACTGCAAGGAGTTCAAAATCAGCCTGCCGCACTCACGGCCTCAGAGGCCTCAGAGCATCCTGTGTTGGCAACTGACTTGTACGAACAAGGTCTTCCAGTACGCGATTATTACACGAAACGCTTACTCATCCGCATTAATGTTCTTCCTGCTGGTAATGTTTTTCACCCTGTTCAGATCGAAGCACAACAAGATGTTTCACACGTCAGACAGATGTATCTAAGTACGTCCATGTTTGACAACGCAGTTATTTTTCGTGGTAGTTTTCAGTCCTTACGCGTTGAATACCGTCATACACACGGCGTACTCTTACTTTGGAAAAAGAAGGATACGTCTCAGGTTTTTCTGAGATTACATCCTAGAGATCTGTCGCAACTGATTGCTAGCCATTGGTCAGCAATATTGTTTTGGAACAACGATGGAAGTATTCCTTCAGACAAGTCCGACAACACTCCTGAACAGAACGCCAACGTCGACCCTCCACCGGGTTTTCCACCTCGGCAGAACAACAACCAAGATGATGACAAACCGCCTGAACCTTTTAACACTCCACTGTCATCACCACACCTTCCAGATGTTACTATGCCAGATGATCCTCACACGCCGAATCCCGGCTTTCCTCCTGATGATGATCCTCTCCACACACCATTTCAATCACCACCACGACCAAGTGATGAAACACCAGATGATGAAATGCATTCACCACCGGATGAACCACCTGATTTACCACCACATCCATCGTCACCACCGGATCATCCACAACCACCATTTCCCGGAGCCAATGCCATTCCTGTTGCTCCAGATACCGTTATTGTGCCCAATACGATCATACCGCCAAACATTGATGACACGCCAATGACACACAGTACAAAACGACCACCTGGTGATCCACCGATACCACCTGCAACTAAGGCTCGACCATCCAGACAAATGCCTCCTGCGTCTTCAACCCAATTTCAGCCTAGTAACCATTTGGGGGGTGCACAGCCATCAGTCACACCAAACGCGACCACACAACCCGCTGTAGTCGCTCTGAGCACTCCAAAACCGAAGAAACCCAAAGATGATGCTGTGCCTGATGACTTTGACGATGACGAGCCTGATCCAGATGCAGGTCCATCAGGACACAATGGTCCACCGCTACTTCCGATTAACGGAGATGAACCTTTCAATCCTTCACCGATGCCTGATCCACAACCGGACACCCAGGATCAGCAAGAGCCGCAAGAAGAAGAAGAAGAAGAAGAAGAAGAAGAAGAAGACACTGATGAAACGATTCCTTAGGGTTCTACAGATACCGATGAGACTCTTGACTACAACGATCTTGTTATTGATGATTCTCGATGGTGTCTTCTGTCACAAGAACAGAAGTTGTGCAGTAATACTGCATCATTCTCTGTGCCTAGATTGATTGATGGTTCACCTGTAGCTTTAAATAGTGTTGAATCCTTTAACTCCATTGGTATGTCTTATTCCGTTATTTCGGAGAGACAGCGCACCAGATGCCGCAAGACTAGATCTGACATCATTGAAGAATATCACGGCATTAATGAAGAAGATAAGGCATTTATGACCTTGTATCCTATGAACGACAAATTTTCCTATCTCGATGGCAAGAAGAGGAAGGAAGCCACTCAGCAAGAGAAACGACAACTTGCCAAACAGTTTTTAGATGCCAAAAAGGCTGAATGCCAATCATGGATTGACAATGAAGTCTTTGATCTTGTAGACATGAGAAAGACGAAAGTGAGGAATTTTGTAGCCGGAAGATGGGTTCTTACTGTGAAGAAAGACAAGGACGGTAACTTCCAGAAATGTAAGGCTAGATGGGTCCTTAAAGGTTTCCAAGACAAACAGAAGAACACACAGCAGACGGACAGCCCCGCAGCATCTCGTGCAGGCTTCCGATGTGCAACCCAGTTGGCCGCTAACTATAGCTGGGATCTTTACAACATGGACCTCAAGACCGCTTTTCTCCAAGGTGAAACCTATGATGAAACTCGTGACATTATTTGCCAGATACCGCCCGAATACGGCTATCCACCGTATATCGGTGCAAGGCTTAAGAAACTTGGTTACGGTCTAAATGATGCGCCACGTCATTGGTGTCAGATCATTGATAAAGCCTTACTTGACAGTGGACTTGTTCCCACACGCGCAGACAGATGTACTTATGTTTTGTATGACAATACCTCCAAAAACAGAACTTATCAACCACCTCGTAGTGTCAACGCTGAACAGGTAAACATCTCTGCAGCAATTGATCATCTTATGGATCCGGTAGCCCGAAACAATGCACAAGGACGCCGACCTCATGGTTTTATTTGCAACATCTTCATGATTCATGTGGACGACCTCTTGTTTGCTGGAAGCACTGACCTTTGGAACAACAAATTTCTTAAAGGGATGACCCAGCGTTTCAAGGTGAGTCACAGTGAGCTGAAGGAAGATGGTTCCTCCATCTCTTTTTTCAAAAGGTGCCTGGTGAAGCTTGCATATGGTTTGATGATAGTTCCAGGCACCACCGTGGAGAAAGTTGTTTCATGCTTTGAAAAGTCCTTTGGCTCCTCCAGAGGACAAAAGGTGCCTTGTGATGCTGGTATCCAAAACGAGGATCACTCACAAGCTTTGAATGCGAGTGATGGCAGAGCTTACAGGAGTGTGATTGCATTGCTGCTTTATGTTGCGCGAAAACGTGTGGACATCATGTTTACAGTGAAGGAACTGGCAGCCTGTATGTCAGCCCCTACTTTGTGTTCCCTCTAGCGTTTGAGAAAGTTGGTTGGATACTTGAAGAACAACGGTGACATGTGCATCAAATTGAAGGTGCCACAACATGGTGAAGGGAGATGGAAGACAGGAGGAGAAAGATCCTGGATGTTGGAATCTTTCGCTGACGCTGATTGGTCTGCCAACAAGAAACACCGTAAGCCCGCAAGCTGTGCAATCCACTTCATCAATGGGAGCTTCGCCCATGCCTCTTCAAGGACTCAACGTGTAGTCTCTTTGTCATCAGCAGAAAGTGAGCTTCATAATATGATATCAGGTTGCTCAGATGGTATCTGCATAAAGCGTTGCCTTCAGTTCTTGGTGAATGAAACAGTGGAACAAATCCAATGGACAGACAACAGTACGGCGAGACAGCTTGTGTGCCGCCGCCAAGGTGTCGGCCGAATCCGCCATCTAAGTGGCAAACTGCTTTGGATTCAAGGTCTGGTTTTGGAAAAGGGAATTTCAGTAGGACAAGTGCCAACTGAATGGAACTATTATATTCTGATATCATCGGTAAAAAACCCTTGAACAGAACTCGAATGCTTGTGTTGCTGAATCAAGTTGATGCAATTGAACCAATCTCCATGCGTATGGTTGGACAGGAGGAGTTTGAAGCACTGTCAGAAAGGTTGGTGTCACAACAAAACCCCAAGAAGATTGCAAAAACTATCCTGCGGATGACTGCAATGATGGGCCTTGAGCCCCTTGTCTCAGTTGGTGCTGCAGCTACAGAATTCAGCGAATCCAGCGAATCATGCGAATTGGCAGTTGGCACCCCAAGATGCCATGGACACCTTTGAGACATTCTGGCTATGGTCTTTACTTGCTTTCATGACTTTGCTTTGGTTGGTATTTGCAGCAATGGTTTTTCGTGCGCGGAAGAAGTTGTAAAAAGACTTGGAACACTGTTGGAATCAAACTGCCGCAGAAGATCAGTTTTCAGGTCAGTTGGAACAGCGCATCAACGACTTGAACCAAAGGATTGAATTTGCAGAAGGTCTTGCTGACCGCAACAAAGCTGAACTCAGAGATGAAATCATGCAAGTGAGCAATGAAGTCAGCATGACTCGTGACTACACCTTTGGGCTCCATGGCTACATAGTGGAAAGCGGTGGCTATTTGAGGAATGATTTTGGAATGTTTTTTTAATCAACAGTGGATTCATTTCACAACTCTGGAACGTGCGAATTTGGTTGCTTCGTGAACTATGGGATCAGTCGAATACATGCGATTGGTTCGTCAGCGTGGCAATCCAATCGGCCGTGCGGACAACATTGACAGTGGAAATGCGGAAGAATCAGAAAGCGAAACAAGTGATCATGACATGGAGGTGGAACCAGCAGCTTCATCTTCAGGTTCACCTTCAGCTGTGCCACAGACAGTTGAAGGAATGGTGGAGCGTGTGAAGACTGAACATACGATTTATTTGGAACGTGGAGACTTCTGGGATGCAAATGCGATACAAATTTGATTCTGGAATTCTTGCACGGAGTTCAAGATGAGATCAACGATGTGATGCTTGCCAGGTGCAAAGTTCGTGTGTTCCACTGCCGTGCGAGGAAACAGAACCAATGCAGCAGAACGCTACAATAGAATCTCCAGCATGCACCCACCGTGAGTGCATGAACATGTTTTTTCTCTGAAAGTGTTGTGGCAGCGACAATGACTGCCAATTTGCTGGATTGAGATGCAACAGGAAAGCCAAAAGTGGGGCATTTGAACGAACGCTTGAAGCCCCAAGGAGGAGTGCGTAAGAGTTGCATTCCCCTGCACAAGGATGACACTCGCACAAATCGAGATGAGAGTGTAACAGCTGCAAACATTTGCACATGAAAACCATGTGTGTACATTCGAGGCCCTCTTGGCTTGAAAAAGGATTGCAGCCCGTTCCGCATTCTAGCAGTTTTACCTGACAATAGCAAACCAACATTTTTACCGAAAAAAAACTGGAAATGATAAGTTGAACAATTTTCTATTGGTAGGTTAGATTGCCATTGCCGAGATTTGGGCATATTTCGGCCGAACTTGGATGGACCAACCTCCGGCGTCGTGGGTCTTTGGTTCAAGCCAGTTCTTCAGTCGGTTGACTGAAGGATTTAGCGGGGCGGCTCAGGGCTGCCAGAGATCATCAGGGATCCATGGCTATCACATCTCCGATTTTTTTTGGGAAAAAATGAGGAAAAAATTGAGTTGTATGACAATTCTTTACGGTTGGGCGCCCATCATGGTCAATCTCGACCTTCGTCACCACGTTGAGCTTGCCCAGGTCGCAAAAGGTCGGAGCGCCATGACGGTGGCGCAGGCGTCAAAAATGGGATGGGATTCCAACCATTAACAAAACCAATGATGGGTGGTTTATTTTGGCTTTACTAATCTTTACTAACACAAGCATTTGGTGTCAACACCAGAGTCGTTTTTCAGACTTGGTTTGTTTTCAGTTCTTTGGATTTTCAGGGGTTCTGTGACGGCGTAGGGGTCAAAAATGGGTAGTTCATGGGTTGTAGACTGCACTGGTTCCCGCCAGGGATTTGAAATCTTAAGTTTGGACATTCAAGTCTGCTTGCACATCGAACATTCATAAATAGATATGCAGGCATATATAATTATTATAAAATAACTATTATATATATATAATGATGTGACACATGTATGCACATTATCATGTATACATATGTGCGTACACACACATGATCATCACACACAATATAATTTAATTTAATTTAATTTAATTTAATACGATATAGTATAATATAATATGATATCATATTATATCATATTATATAATATTATATCATATCATATCATATCACATAACACAACATAACATAACATAACATAACATAATATAATATAATATAATATAATATAACATAATATAATATTATTTAACATAACATAACTTAACATAACATAACATAACATAATATAATATAATATCATATAATATAATATAATATAATATAGTATCATATAATATCATATAATATCATATGATATGATATGATATAATATAATATAGTACAATATAATATAATATAATATAATAATATAATAGAATATAATATAACATAACATAATATAATATAATATAATATAATATAATATAATATAGTATCATATAATATCATATAATATCATATGATATGATACAATACAATACAATATAATATAATATAATATCATATAATATAATATAATATAATGTAATATAATGTAATATAATGTAATATAATGTAATATCATTTAACATAACATAACATAACATAACATAATATAATATAATATAATATAACATAATATATAGCTCACTACAACGCGCGTATCTTTCACTTGCGTATCAAGCAAGTATTCACCATCAAATAACAAACCAAACATTCAATGCTCAGCAATGCAGGCGACAACAGCTACAGTGACCACTGCCAGGTTTGGTGGGTGAGGGACCCTCTGGCGTCGGGGGCCACCCCTGTAAATTTTGTGGGATCATTCGAAAATGATGATTTCAGAGGGGTTTGCCACGGGTGTTACTGAAGGACAAATCCATCCACACTGTTTCTTTGACGCCTGAAATCTTTTACCGAATTGATATTTGGGTATTATTGACGACCTGGCCAAAATGCTGACTCATCGTTTCCTGTAAAGATATCAGTGGATTCCTGCAAGCCAGAAATCAACATGCAAGAGCTTTGAGGCCACTTCTTTTCTTTTGGGATTGGTTGATAATTTGCGAGATGGGATATGTCAACTCAGTAATTTGTCACAATTTGTGTTGCTCGCAGGATCATGAGAATTCTAACACGAACAAGGATATAGATGTTTCATGATGTTTCCCTGTTTTTAGTTTCTGGCGTAACTGGGGTGGCCAAATCAGTGCTGCGAATTGCAACCACCATTCAGCCCAATATATACCGTTTTCATCGTACCATGTGGTAGATGGATTCGAATATCCTGTAACTTCCTGTAGCAATAATAACCCAATTTTTCTGATAATAGTAATCCCTGTTTGTTTATCAAGATCCTACTTGGGGTTGGTTTCGACTTGGAATTTGCCCCCCATGGGACCCGATAAGATCCCATAAGTACCCTCCGGCAATGGAAATCCCGTCTATGAATGGGCATTAAACATGGGGAAAGCATCTCTAAATGGGCACATGTCCATGGCCATGTTCGATTACCAGAACGTATCCGAAGTATCGCCATCTCAGCTAGGTTTCAATGAATTTTCATTTGTCTAGAATGGACAATTTAAGTCTGAATGTCATGAATACAATATTACATATATATATATATGTCTAGTAACCGCAAAAAATATCAACAAGTAACAGCCCACTGAAAATAGTGGGTTCATGTGGGTTCCAAAACTCAACCAGGTCTTTGATTCCACCTTTTAACGCCAGGTCCGTGACCTTCCAGGGTTTGGATAATTTGGATAGCGATGAGTCGGAGAGCACAGAGCAGGAGATATTTTTTGGGTTTTTTTGGGAGATTTATGATGTCTTATAGCGAAGTATAGAGTGATTCTACAATGATTTATAGCTATTTACATGATCGAAGGAAGTTTAGAAGTCAAACTTCCGACAATATGGACAAATGAAAAGTAGAGGTGGGAGGAGTCAGAGAAGAGAAGAAAAGAGAAGAGAAGAAGAAAGAAGATCAAAAAAGAGAAAGTCTCAGAAGAAAGAAGATCCAGGTGTGCGAAAAGGTAGGAAAGTCGTGAAACATTCTGTTTTTCCAATGATTTGAGGCTCCGGAGGGTCGAAAAGTAGGCTCGCTAAAGCGGCGGGTGCGGAGCCAGCTGGGCAGATGAGAGATGAAAAATTGCACGCCGTTGTGGCGCGAAGCACATTTCCAAGTCAAAATGTACAAAGCAAACCAGGCTCTGACCACTTTTGGAAGTTGCGATGTCGAAAAAGTGTACGCCGTTGTGGCGCGAAGCACATTTCGAAGTCAAAATGTACAAAGCACCACATGCTCGGACCACTTTTTGACGTTCAGATGCCGTTTCGCGTGGCAGGCGCACGGGATCGTGCACCTTGTCAAAAGTGAGCAAAACGTGACGGTTTTGTAGCATTTCCAAAAACGATGGCAGGCGTCTCAACTTCCAAAAGTGGTCCGGACTTGGTGTGTTTTGTACATTTTGACTTGAAAATGTGCTTCGCGCCACAACTGCGTGCAATTTTTCATCTCTCATCTGCCCAGCTGGCTCCGCACCCGCCGCTTTAGCGAGCCTACTTTTCGACCCTCCGGAGCGTCAAATCATTGGCAAAACACAGTGTTTTGCGACTTTCCTACCCTTTCACGCATCTGCATCTTCTTTCTTCTGACTCTTTCTCTTCTCTGATCTTCTCTCTTCTGCTCTTCTCTTCTCTCTGACTCTTCCCATCTCTGCTTTTCATCTGTCCATATTGCTGGAAGTTTGACTTCTAAACTTCCTTCGGCTACGCTACATTACACAGCACTAATTACACTAATTACACTACACTAATTACATCTATTACATCTAATTACACTACACTACACTAATTACACTACCACAACAACAACAACTACAACAACAACAACAACAACTACTACTACTACCACCACCACCACCACCACTACTACTACCACTACGTACTACCACCACCACCACCACCACCACAACTACAATTACAATTACAGCTACACTACATTACACTACAATACACTAGTTAAACTGCAGTACATTACATTTACAAATACAACTACAACTACACTACATTACGCTACGCTACACTAATTACATTGCATTACACTTTAACTGCAACTACCACTACATTGCACTACACGACACTACACTACACTACAACTACACTACTTTACGCACAATAAACCAGACTACACTACACTATACCACGCTACAGTACGCAACACTACAGTACACTACAATACACTACACTAATTACACTACAGTACAACTACAACTTGCAAGTACAACTCCACTACACTACAACTACACCTACGACTACGACTACAACTGCACTACGCCACACTACATCCAGCAGTTGTGGTGAGGTGACCACTGCAACCATTGCAACCACTTCAGAAAACACAACTCCAACCACTTTTTGGTCCATCAGTGGATTCGCTCTGCCATCCGTCAGTCACAATAACCAAACCTTCCTACAGGTTTCCTATTTTTGAAACTTCCGCCACCGCCTTGCGCGGTACTACTGGCAATTGTAGTTGTAGCGTAGTGTAGTGGAGTTGTAGTTGCACGTAGTGTAATTAGCGTAGTGTAGTTGCAGTTGTAGTTGTGGTCTGGTGTAATTAGTGTAGTGTACTGGTACTCTAGTGTGGTATAGTGTAGTGTACTCTAGTGTGGTGCACTTTAAAGTAGTGTAGTTGTAGTGTAGTGTAATTAGTGTAGTGTAGTGTAGTGTGGTGTCGTCTGGTGTAGTGTAGTGGAGTGTAGTGTAGTGTACTGTAGTGTAGTGTAGTGAAGTGTAGTGTAGTGTAATTAGATGTACTTAGATGTAATTAGATGTAATTAGGTGTAACTAGATGTAGTTAGATGTATTAGATGTAATTAGATGTAATTAGATGTAGTTAGGTGTAACTAGATGTAGTTAGGTGTAAGTAGACGTAATTAGATGCAATTTAGTGTAGTGCAGTGTAATTAGTGTAGTGTAATGTATCGTAATCCATTTGTATTTGTAGTTGTAGTAGTGGTGTAGTGTAGTGGTAGTTGTAGTTGTAGTTGTAGTTGTAGTCGTGTAGTCGTCTATCTATCTATCTATCTATCCATCTATCTATCCATCTATCTATCCACCTATCCATCTATCCATCTATCCATCTATCCATCTATCCATCTATCCCTCTATCCATCGATCCATCTACCCATCTACCCATCTACCCATCTACCCACCAACCCATCTACCCATCTACCCATCTACCCATCTATCTATCTATCTATCTATCGATCTATCGATCTATCGATCTATCGATCTATCGATCTATCCATCTATCCATCTATCCATCTATCCATCTATCCATCTATCCATCTATCCATCTATCCATCTATCTATCGATCGATCTATCGATCTATCGATCTATCGATCTATCGATCTATCGATCTATCGATCTATCGATCTATCGATCTATCCATCTATCGATCTATCGATCTATCGATCGATCGATCTATCTATCCATCCATCCATCCATCTATCCATCTATCCATCTATCCATCTATCCATCTATCCATCTATCCATCTATCCATCTAATCTAATCTAATCCAATCTTATCTTATCTATCTATCTATCTATCTATCTATCTGCAAGCTTGAAAGCGAAGCTATTCTGCGAGACTTCCTCAGTTCTTGAACTTGACAACATCAAAAACGCAGCAATTCTGCGAGACTTCTTGAATTTTTGCACTTGACAACGTCAAAAACGAAGCAATTCTGCGAGACTTCCTCAATTTTTGGACTTGACAACATCAAAAACGAAGCAATTCTGCGAGACTTCCTTCAAAAATGGAAAGTTGAGTGCAGAGCTGTTGGCCTCGTGCCAATGCGTTTTGCGATTTTTTCCACTCCACCTGTCTAAACTACTGCAATTGCCACCAAAAAGTGATGCCACGTCATACGAAGTGCTGCACCTGTCACGCGAAATCATCTTAGCAAACCTACAGATCTGATGCTCCAAAATGCAACCACTCTCAGGAAATCAGCGCCTCCTAACAGCTCTGATGAACATGTCTCTTGTACTGTGCCTGCCACGGAAAATGCGTCTTTGCAGATCCTCTTCAAAAGTTCCAGCCTCAATGGCACGGCGCGCTCCACAAGTGCCAGTCGATGTGCCACTATGTGCTCCACAGAGTGTTGGGTGGTCCATGCATTCATCTCTTCTCCAGCCCAACCACGTCCTTCATCGGAGCAAAGGGATTGGGGAAGCCGAGAATGCCGAATCCAGGCTCTTTCTAGACCTTGGATGAGATGGTCGCTACGTTCTCCATGAAGTAGTGCCGCCGCAGTGTGCTTGGTGGCCGGTGGCCTGGTCGATGGCACTGAGAACGAGGAACTTCATGGCACTGGTGTTGCATGTGATCCACAGCACATCGGCCTGCAAGCGTTCACCAACTTCGTGGGCTTGAGGTCGCAAGGTAGAAGGTGCCACTTGGTTTGGTCGCTTGTAGCGCAGGCATGCAGTGCGTTGGAAGTGGCGAGCTGCCTCAATGACTTGATCACTGGCTCCTCGGCTTTGAAGTAAGTCAACAGGGCCTCAACATTCATCAATGCAGCCATTACGATGCGATTTGCATCCACTCTTTTCAGAGCACAGAGGAGGAACCGATTGACTTCGAAACGACCCAAACCGCACCCGCCGCACACAGGAGGTACCCTTCATCGCCGGCTGCAGCCACTTTACACGGAAAAACACACTGTTTCGCGCTCCGGCTTCCTCGCCAAAACCAGCCCCATGCAACATTCATGCAGCCATTACAATGCGTTTTGCAGCACCACATACACATCCAGGCAGCCATTACAATGTGATTTGCATTCACTTGTTGCAGAACACACAGGAGGAACCGATTGACCTCGAAACGATCCAAGCCGCACCCGCCGCACCCTTCATTGCTGGCTGCAGCCACTTTACACGGAAAAAACGCATTGTTTCGTGCTCTGGCTTCCTCCCCAAAAACAAGCCCCACGCAACACTCACGCAGCCATTACAATGCGTTTTGCAGCACCACGTGCACATCCATGCAGTCATTACAATGCGATTTGTATCCACTCGTTGCAGAACACAGAAGAGGAGGAACCGATTGGCTTCGAAACGATCCAAACCGCACCCGCCGCACACAGGAGGTACCCTTCATCGCCGGCTGCAGCCACTTTACACGGATAAACACACGGTTTCGCGCTCCGGCTTCCTCCCGAAAACCAGCCCCATGCAACATTCATGCAGCCATTACAATGCGATTTGCATCCAATCATAGGCCATGACAACAATCATGCAGCCATTAAACGAGTGTATTTTTATGTGATGTCAAGTCTCACACCACAGTCTCACACCACTCTTCATTGAGTGTATTCTTATGTGATGTAAAGTCCCTCACCACAGTCTCACACCACCCTTTATTGAGTGTATTATAATGTATTGTTATGTGATGTCAAGTCTCACGCCACAGTCTCACACCACCCTTCATTGAACGTATTCATATGTGATGTCAAGTCTCACACAACCCTTCATTGAGTGTATTGTTTCAGGTAAAAGTCATCCGTAACTCGGAAGATTGCTTCCCAACTTCCTTTGATAATATGTATATAGAGTAATCCCCGAAGAGATGGGAAGGTGAATGGCTACTAATTTGGTGATGTTTTGTCGATGTGATGTTGCCATATATCATATCACTTCCAACATCAGGAGCCACATCCGGAGAGAAGTCACCCAATGCCGGGCAGCCAAAAAAAAGGGCCAAAAAGGGCGGACCCACAACGGTGCCCAATGGTGTTTGAACTTGGGATATTTACCATGGTTAATAATGTGGTGAACAATGGTTAATAATGGTTAATAGTGGCTAGTGGTGAAGAATGGTGAATGGAATTCCTCTCCGGTAGTCAGATCCATGGCTTGGAAACCCTCGAGATATTATATCAATGGAGGTTTTTATTTAATTAGTTAATGAGAAAATCATCAAAATTTCCAGCAAACCATGTTTGAGTGAGTGACCATTTCAAAATAGCCGGCACTGATAGAACTACATGGTGCCGGTGGTCTTGACTGCAGAGTCTTGAAGAACATCGCCAGACCTAAAATTTGTTTTTCATTACATATCAACAGATATGTACCTAAATCTATCTTTGATTTAGGCGTATATCTATGCACATGCTATATACATTTGTAGGTATATTCATGCCGCTAATTTATGCATTTCCGTTGCAAATGTACACACACTGTCATCGCCACATTGTACATATTTCTATAACCGAGCAGATGGATGATCATCAGCACTAAGGGATTGGTTCAACCATTGGTGCAGCCCCCAAGGACTGATGCAACCTCCAGATTCTCTCAAAGATTCACTCAAAGGTTCTCTGAAAGGTGTGCGCATTTGATTGAAAGATTGGTGTTTTTGGGCTGTTTGGTATTATCACATGGTATGTGCATCTGATCATGATTCGAACATTGGTCCGTTACAATGGGGTATACCGGGGTACCCCCAAAGATAGCCATTTCATTGTGCAACCGATGATTTTTCAAGCAAAACAATGTGACCTTCGAGATGAATGACCAGGAGAACAGGCGATACTTCCAATCCACCCAGACTTGATGATTGGTATATCATATATCCAGATATCTCCAGTATAAATCAGATGTCTTGGAAGTATCTCCAGTATTTTCATATATATGTCTGGAAGAGAATAGAAAAGTATCTCCAAAATATCTTCCGGATTCTTCTGGAAGATTGATTAAGCATATCTTGTAGTGTCCACCTCGGACTAGCCCCCTGGATCCTGGAGATGGACTGTTGTGGCAGCAGATTGTCACAGGTGTCACATCATTGGTTGTGGGTTCGCATGAAACATTCCAACCTTCATGATATGATCTCCAGATTAATTATCCAGTTAAAATTCGTCGGCATGGTGATTCCAATCAGTTGATGTTCATTTTTTTGGAGATGGTTGATTTTCCAAACAAGGAGGTGGTGGGAAGATGAATAAGTCCATGAATGCCCATGAAGTTCCCATCGACTCAATCGATTGAGACAACCGTTGGGCCAGGTTTCGACCCAGCGTCTTGAGCGGCAGGCGCGGTATGGCCATGATTTGCACGTCACCCCTTTGGCTTGAGTGGCTCAGAGGATAAGATAGAAACCATGTAACGTAAACACGCAGGTATATAATATATTGGTTATGGGGTGGTTTTGGGCCTGTGGTTTTTCAGTGGTTTTCTGGGGGCCTTTCTGGGAAGCTGTTTGAAGTTGCGCGGCAGCATTGTCTTTTCCTGCAAGGCGAACGTGTCTCAATGCGGAAGCGATCTGCACAGGTATTACGTGCAGAAAAAAATCCGCATACGTGCGCCTGCCACGCGACATTGGCCGCGGAGCATGAGAGATCCAAATCCCTTTGCGTGTCACCCACCTCCACGCGCGGCTTTGGATTGCAGGATCTTGGCCCGAGGCGACTGCGGCCCCGCAAAGCTTGTGGTAGGGTCCCTCATCAACTGCCACTGGTGCGCTGTGGGGGTTCTCGGGCTTCCACTCCTAGGGCGGCGCGCCGCAGGATTCCCGGGCGCTGGTTCACGTGTTTCGTTTGCTGCAGCCCGTTCAGCGACCACATCCGCAGGCAACCGATTCATAGTGCGCGACGCGTGCGTGTTCAAAATGCACTCGTGTTGACATGCATACGTGCAAAACATCTACATGTGTGCTTTTCTGGACTCTGGCTAGTCAAATGACTTTGTGTACGGCATGGTCTGTGGAATGTGGAACTGCTTACCTGTTTTTGACTTCTCGCTGGGTCCTCGGTTGTGTCTCTGGCACATGCGCTCTAGCCCTACCCGAAAATAACTGCAGATGAATGGGTGGTTGGATTGCTGAAATGGTACTATGTGATATGCACCGTATTACGCATATAATGACCCTGAGATACTTGATTGCCATTCTTGACGACATATTCTATCTACTATTCGTGACAGTTTCCCCCCTTTCGACTATTTGAATTATTCAGGACCCTATACTACTACCTTATATATTAGGCTTCGGGGCACCTTCCTTTTGTCAAGAAACCTCGGACTCTAAAGTGCACCTCCTCACTCCAAGATGAACCCTATAAAGACACTTCCCACTCTAAAGTGAACCCCTTCACTCCAAGGTGAACCCTTGGTTTGGTTGAGCTCTCCTCACTCTAAGGTGAACCCTAAAGACACTACCCACTCTAAACTGAACCCGTTCACTCCAAGGTGAACCCTTGGTTTGATTTAGCTTTCCTCACTCTAAGGTGAACCCTAAAGACACTTCCCCCCTCCGCTCGCAGAGAACTGTGCAAGAGACGAAATGGCTTCTCCTCCACGAACTGTTTTGTCCTGAAGTCCTTGCGTGAGCCATTGCTGGCCACGAATGGTGCACAACATCTTCAAAAATGCAATTTTGACCATATGGGAATTGGGCGCGATCTTGTAATTGATGACGTGCGGGGCATTCTCACAGAGGCTGCGCACCAGACCCAGCGGGATGTCGACAGTCGAATGGAAGAACTTCAGTGCCCGCTTCTCTCCATTCGATTGTTCTTCCACGATGAGCTGAAGGCGGCATGCATCTCCCAAAGCGTCCCGTGGTCGGACACTAGCGGGCAAAGCGGCCAAATTCAAATTCCCATCCATGAAGGCAGTCTGGATTGCCTGCAAGTCTTCCTCTGAGATCTGAGCAATGTACTGGAAGAATTCCTTGAAGCCCTTTTTCCCACGCGTGGGCGGCACGAGGGGCAAGTCATCAATGCTCGCACCCTCCACGGTGATGTCATGATGCTGGTACTGCTCATAGTAGACCAAGTTGGTGCTTTTGACTGCCTCCAGTGCCAGCTCCATGGAGACCGTGACGCAAGAGCAAGTGTTGCTGAAGCGAGATGCTGTGAGAAGGCTGCGGGTACAGATGCTGAGCGGGAGGTCACACAGTTCATGGAGACTGCTGCAGACACGACGCCAGATCACAAGCGAATGCACACTGTGCAGCTCTGACACGAAGCTCCGCGAAACCAATGTCCCTTCCCCTGTCCCGCCTCGCCGTTGCCCGCTCGCTGTCGGAGTAGAAGAACCTTGGGCGGCACGACCGAACTCAGGGAACTTGATGTTGCTCTAAGGCTTCCTGAAGGGAAAGCCCGCTCACCTCAAGCCTCCCCAAGAACCGAGGGAGGGGGGGGGTTGGGGACTCTTGGGACCTTAATACCATTCCTTAAGGGATCCCGAGGGGATCCCTTAAGGCTTCCCCGGGGAAGGTCGAGACCAACACCCCCAAAGAGTCTCCAACACCCCCCCCCTCACCCCCCCCTCCCTTAAGAGGCTTTCCCTGGGGAAGTGCTTAGACAAGCTGCTCTCACGCTACTTACTCTCAAAGGTTTGCCTCTGGACTTTGCTACTCCCCGGTGAAGGCAGTCGAGTAACAATTCCAGACTGTTCCATACTCTTATCAATGCCCCTGTGCAACACCCTCAAAAACATCGAGGTCGAGACCAAGACGCCCAAAGAGTCTCCAACCCCCCACCACCCCCCCCCTTAAGAGGCTTTCCCTGGGGAAGTGCTTAGACAAGCTGCTCTCACACTACTTACTCTCAAAGGTTTGCTTCTGGATTTTGCTACTCCCCCGTGAAGGCAGTCGAGTAACAATTCCAGACTGTTCCATACTCTTATCAATGCCCCTGTGCAACACCCTCAAAAACATCGATCTTGAGCAGTTACCACCCCGAAGCCAATATATATTATATATATATATATTATATACATATGTAATGTATGTATGTATGTATGTAATGTAATGCAATGTAATGTAATGGAATGTAATGGAATGTAATGAAATGTAATGGTATGGTATGGTATGGTATGGTACGGTATGGTACGGTATGGTATGGTACGGTATGGTACGGTATGGTACGGTATGGTACGTATGTATGTATGTATGTATGTATGTGCATGTGCATGTAGTGCATGTAATGCATGTAATGTATGTAATGTATGTAATGTATGTAATGAATGTAATGCATGTAATGCATGTAATGCATGTAATGCATGTAATGCATGTAATGTATGTAATGCATGTAATGTATGTAATGTATGTAATGTATGTAATGTATGTAATGTATGTATGTAAGGTAAGGTAAGGTAAGGTAAGGCAATGTAATGTATGTATGCATGTATGTATGTAATCTATGCATGTATGTATGTATGGATGGATGGATGGATGTATGTATGTATGTAGGTATGTATGTATGTATGTAGGTAGGTAGGTAGGTAGGAATGAATGAATGAATGAATGAATGAATGAATGACATGCCCTCCGGCATCAAACGTGGCACTGGAAAATCACCCGTTTATAGTGGACACCCGAGGGTAGATCTAAGCGTGCCCATATGGCCCAGCCTTGCAGGTCGCTGTGGAGATTTCCCACCACGGCGGGAAACATGCCAAAATACATGCAGAGGCGGAGCCGACAGGAGTTGATGGGAGATTGACGAACCTTTTTTTCCAAATGCGTAGCGAAGGGTTCTTGTTTTATCTTGGGGCTCTGGGGGTGGACCTGTGTTCGCTCGACGTTGCTTCTGTGTTTGCGTTCGCAACCGCCGGCAGTACGAGCGCGGTGGGGACACTGTGGGGACCCTATGGCGTGCCTATAGCGACTGCTGCAAAAGTGGTCACCTCTGGAGGTTTCAAACGTCGTGCAATGTCGTTTCGTGTGGCAGGTGTGGGACTTTGTGACATCCCAACATGTTTCATCGCGTATCGAAAGTCGTTCTGTGTGACAGGCACAATACTTTTGCGAGGTTTTCAGAAGAGGACTCTCCTTTTTCGTGCCAGGCACAGCACTTTGGAGACCTCCATGTTTATTTTGCGTGGCATGCGCAGCACTTTAGACATGTCGTGTTGCGTGTTTTTTTGCGAATCGCATTGTCAGGGCTGCGTCAAGTGGTGACAGCGTGCATATCGCAGTCTTATTTTGCATGGCAGGCGCAGCATTTGGTGAAGATCCGTTGTGTGTGGAATGCCATTTTGGGTGGCAGGTGCAGTATTTGGGACACTTTTCTGTTTGCAATTGCCGCTTCCCGCATTGGCACGGCTGCGCGAGGTGCGATGTTGCCTTCATCTTTCGTGCCATTTTGCCTGGCAGGCAAAGTACTTGGTGATGTTGTAGCTTGCCACCCTAGACTTGGTCCACACTCTATACACTCTATACGCTTCCCACTCTACACTTTGCACTCCACACCACTTCACACTCTACACATTACATTCCCCACTCAACACTCCACTGTTTCTGCTCTCCTCTTCGCACTCGACACTCTGCCCTCCACGCCATTCCTCACTCCACAGTCTACACTGATACGGTAACAGGGGGAAGAACGCACAAGACTGTTGAAATAACTTGTTTCACAAAAGAGTTTTACACAACTGCATTCGGATTCCTTGGTTGGTCTTGCTTTAACCATGAGACCACAGGGTCAAGCCTGAGTCTTGGGGTCTTAGTGGCCCTGTATTCTTATGATGACCATTGTGAATATTTAAAGGTTGCACCTCTAGCAGGGGCCCAAGGGAACCGAACCTAACCTCAGGTAACCGAACCGATCAATGCATCAATCGATCAATCAGTCAATCAATTTATCAATAATATATATATATGATACTGCGTAATACATCAACCAATCAATATATCAACAACAATATCTATCAATCAAACAATCAATCAACCTATCTGTCAATCTATCCGTCCATCTATCCACCAGAAACCCTAGCCAACCTAGTTATAGACAGGGCTTCTTTTGGCCGAAATGGGCCAGTGATCCGAAATCGATCAGAGGGGGCCTGTGGGGCCCGTGGAGAAGTCCGCCACGTGCAGGGCATTTCGGATGAAGACTTTCGGCCTCATGGGCATCCAGCTGATCTTCGTCCTGGCACTGAGCGCGGCTTGAACGAGATGGGCCATATTGATCCATATTGAACATGTATTCCCCCAACGAGTTCTTGGAAAATGGGAGAAAATTTTAGAAAATTATGAAGCATCAAGTTTAGGGGTAGCCCATTTTCAGAGAGATCCAGTTTAGACCTACCGATTTCGTTGCCATTGTTTTCCACATTTATATGATCGGCCGTAATGCATGGCAAGGGGACAGACTCATCGCAAGATGGGTGGCCTTCAATTGGGTTCGAACATTTCTGCTCAATTTGCCCAGAGATGTTCTGATAGGCTGGAGGGCCTTCAGTAAATTCTAGTGAAGGAACGATCCAACATCTTCAAGTTTCGGATATTTTTAGTTCCCAGGTTCAGTTCAACATCAGGTGCCCGTCAGTTGTTTACTTAGAGGCTCATAGCCATATGTGGGATTCTTAAAGTGGAGAATTCCATGACCCAATGGATGGTTATCATCATTTTCCCCGTGAAATAGTAGGTTTTTAAAACTTGAATGTTTTGGATCATTTTTGGGGCACACCCGATTGTAAAACACACCCAAAGCCGGCCAAAATGTGTTGCATTTTGGTTGATCAATGTCTGAACTTTCAGAGATTTGAACTTTGGAACCTGCTGCAGTTGCTTCACTCCTAGGTAGCAATCGACTACCTGACACTCTGGGATATGATGCGCCCTAAGCTGGGTGAAACTTTCTCTCAGGTGGGGCGGTGGGGGAAATTCCTATGGAAGATCGAAGATCGAAAATTCGGCGATCATTTTTAGGGTCTAGGACTAGGAATTAAATTACCTTTGTATTTATATATGTATGTAAAATATAGAACAAAGCGCGATTCCACAACTACGTTCTCACGATTCCAGAACCAAAACCACGCGATTCCACAACCAAACCACGCGATTCCGCAACCAAAACCGGCGCGCTTCCACAACTACATTCTCACGATTCCACAACCAAAATCCCACGATTCCACAACCAAAGTCCCACGATTCCACAACCAAAATCCCACGATTCCACAACCAAAGTCCCACGATTCCACAACCAAACCCCCACGATTCCACAACCAAACTCCCACGATTCCACAACCAAACCCCCACGATTCCACAACCAAACTCCCACGATTCCACAACCAAACTCCCACGATTCCACAACCAAACTCCCACGATTCCACAACCAAACCCCCACGATTCCACAACCCAAATCTCACGATTCCACAACCAATATCTCAGGATTCCACAACCAAACTCTGAGGATTCCACAACCAAAAGCAGCCCCGCTTCTTAAGGAAGACTACCGCTACTTACTTTCATTATGCAAGATTCTTGACAAGTTACAAGGCATTTAAAAATCACCCACCCCCGCAAAACAATAGATCCAATTTAAGTCTTCAGCAAGCAGCCCCGCTTCTTTGGGAAGACTACCGCTACTTACTTTCATTAAAGAAGGTTCTTGACAAGTTACAAGACATTTAAAACCCCCACCCCCGCAAAACAATAGATCAAATTTAAGTCTTCAGCAAGCAGCCCCGCTTCTTTGGGAAGACTACCGCTACTTACTTTCATTAAAGAAGGTTCTTGACAAGTTACAAGACATTTAAAACCCCCACCCCCGCAAAACAATAGATCAAATTTAAGTCTTCAGCAAGCAGCCCCGCTTCTTTGGGAAGACTACCGCTACTTACTTTCATTAAAGAAGATTCTTGACAAGTTACAAGGCATTTAAAAATCACCCACCCCCGCAAAACAATAGATCCAATTTAAGTCTTCAGCAAGCAGCCCCGTTTCTTTGGGAAAACTACCGCTACTTACTTTCATTAAAGAAGATTCTTGACAAGTTACAAGACATTTTAAAACCCACCACCCCCGCAAAACAATAGATCAAATTTAAGTCTTCATTATACAAGATTCTTGACAAGTTGCAAGGCATTTAAAAATCCCCCCACCCCCGCAAAACTTGGGTTAGAGCAGTTCATGTCTTGGTTTGGTTCAAATCCCTTTTGGTTTTGGAATAACACGTTTTGGTTATGGAATAATGTTTGGTTGAGGAATCATACGGTTTGTTAAAGAATATTTCGTCTTAGTTATGGAATAATCGTTGGTTGAGGAATAACACTTCATGGTTGAAGAATAATACGTTTTGGTTATGGAATAATCCTTGGTTGAGGAATAATTCGTTTTGGTTATGGAATAATTCGTTTTGGTTATGGAATAATCTGTTGACCAAAAAAAAAATATATATATAGATATATTATATTTGTTGCCTTTGTGGCTTGCTGTAAGTTGCTGACATTTCCAAATTGCAGCTGGACTTCCAGTTTATGCAGGTACCAGGTAGCAAGCAGCTGGATTTTTTCCTGCCAAAAAACGCAATATTTTCAATCCCCATTCAGCCACTTAGTGGAACCCCCATCACTGACCATCAACCACCGGTCAAACTGGGCTTGGTTTTTATCCTACGTAGAGTAATTGTCCCAGTTGACATGTTTTGCCAATATTTTTAATGGTAGAAAAACACTGAGAAACCAGGATTTCAACGGCATTTTTTTCCTCAAACCCCAAGATGAATGTTTTCATCCAACAAAACCATCACACATCATTTTACTTCCCCATGTTTTCTCAATTTTTCGCTGTTTTCGCTCAAAGCAGGTGATTTTCTACTTCATTGGTGCCATGAATTTCACCTGCATCCTGGCGCTGCGAGGCTTCAAGGACCGCCATGTCGTAAGATCTTGGGGATCATCCCCAAATCATGAAAACAACATGAAAAAACCATCACATATTGGATATATATATATATACATACATGGGAAACACTCATTAAAAAAATCATGGTATATGGTTTCTTTTGTTATTTCTCATAAATTCCTGGTGAAGGGTTTATCTAAATCGAACTCACTGCGGAGGACCGGTATCCATTCAACTATTTGCTGCCTGGCTGGTCAACTTTAGCAGCAAATTTCAAGGCTATTCTCATGTAGTGAAACGGAATGATAATACATTATCACAAACGCATCAAGACTTGAAATGTCAAGTCGGGCTGTTCGGTTGAGCATTCACTCATATTATGGGCAGTTTTGGGCTCAGCAACACGTTTTTGTGCATGTTTTCTCCTTCGCGCTGTGATGGCTGGTCTCGCTCCTGTGACCAACCCGGCGCTCGATGCTGGCGAGATCGAGATCAACGTCCAGTTCCTTGATCCTGGTCAGGGACTTTTGGATGTGAATCCAGGCCGTATTTCCACTCATTGCATGGGAGACACTGTGCGCTCCATCGAGCAATCAGCCGAGTGGCACGGATGCGGCCCACCGGCCAAGCTGGACTCGATCTTGTTTGTTTGCCGCTTTGGAGAAGAGCCCTTGACCTCCCAACCTGCTGCTGTTGCCGTGCCTGGAGCTCCACCGGTTCCACGCCCAATTGCTGCAGCTGCTGCTGACCAGGTACCTGATGTATCACCTGCTGCCCATGCTGATCAAGCCGCCATTCCGGACTCTGGCCTTGCGCACCACTGACATGCTGGAGAGCATTGGTTTCAACAGCCAGGATGCATTGACTGAGGCAAAGACCATTTTGTGGTCTGGCTTGCCGGATCTTACAGCAGCTGACATTCAGGCCCTCAAGACGCGACGACTTGATCGTTCAGCCGCTGCAGCTGAGATGGCGACCGAATGGGATTGACGGGGGGTTGCAATTCGATCTTCACAATTTTTCTGGACATATTCCTCGTTCTTTTTCTCAGGTATGCAATTTTAAATGGCATCACTGCTTACTGACTTTTGATGCTGGCCACGTGACAATTTTGTGTCCGATTTTACATGGGGTACAGCACAGTCGATAGTGACACATGCGCCGGGAAGAACATGTGGGGGGCTCATGACTTTAGCTGGAATTTTGGTCGACCTGTTCGACTTATCTCATGTGACATGCCGCATGTTGGCAGCTCATGCGCTGTGAGCAGATGTGTGTTCGTCCTGTGCTGCAGCCTGCAGCCGTTTTTCCATGGGGCAGACCCGCGGCCCGAGGCCCTTCTTCATTAGTTTGAGTTTTGTGGGCCTTTTGCATGATGAATCCAATTGTGTTTGGCATGTTTGATTTGTCATGGGTTTTCCCCCCTTTTTCTTCTCAAATGTGTCCACTGGAGCACCTCGGGATGTCCGGCAGGTCTCCGTGATTCTCTCCTGTGTCGTGACCCCAATGGCGCAAGTGTACAATGTGGACTGTGCATCTTTGGATCACTTGTTTCGGTTGGGCATAGATGCCCAGGCTGGTGCAATTGTGCCAGGAACTCATTTCACCTGTGCTTTTCCATTGTATGACTTTATGACTTTATGATGTTCCACGTTCTCAGTGTTCTTCTTTGACATTCACTTGTATTCAGGCCACCCTATTGTCCGGCTCTTGGTGATTGGGTCGAATGTGTGATCCTGTTCTTTCGCCTTGAGCGGTTGCACGTGCAGCCTGCATGAATCTGAGATGTTCAGGTCGTCACGTGCTGAGACTCTCATTGGCGGGGTGTGCCGCTCAGGTCAGTCTCTGCAACTAGGGCGACATACAATGTGTATGGCTGGTTTTCATGCTCACTTGTTTTTTTAAAATGACATATGTATGTCGATGTGTGAGATGGCAATGGTGATCGGGCTCGGCTGTGGCAGGAGGACAGTTGATTTGAGAACAGTTAGGAACTCAATGTGAGTCGTCCTGAGTGACGTCAGGTTTCATCATAGGTCCATGTGGCACCCGCAGTGTTTAGCTGCCTTGTGGTTTTGCTTTGTTTGTTCATGTTTTTTTCGAACTGGTTTTCATTGAGGTGATTTCTCTGGACTTGTGAGGCTCATCGCATCTCTGACTTCTTCTTTTCCACTTTTGCATGTTCTTGTCCTGTGCTGAATTGCTTTGTGATACTTGATGTATGTAATTGCATGGATCTTGCCAGGTCTACATGGGCGCAAGTTTGGTTGTTGGCCCAGCTGGAGATGGTAAAGAGGGCTTCGACGTGCCCGAGCTTGGTGAGCGCGCGGCAGCCTCTGATGATGGTGTCATATCATCCGAGTTCAGACAACAAATGCACGATGCCATTAGTGACGCTCATGCAATCAGTTCTAGACCCATGCAGGTTGTCATGCCCTGGGAAGAGCCGTCAATGGCTTGGATTTTTGGCGACAGGGACCCTTTAGATTTTCCTGTTGTTGCACCAGTTTGGGTTTACGTTGAACCTCAGTCAGATGCTGCAGACACACGCGCTGGTGGAGAGCTGGCAATTTCTGATAAGCCTACAGTTTTGTGCGATCGCATTCAACTCCTTCAGAACATGCCACCTGAGTGAGGATGATCAACTGTCTCTGTTGGCGCAGACATGGGAAGCTCTCATCTCTATCAACTACACTCTGCCTTTGACCTGGGCATCCAGCTGTTTGACAAAGAGTACTCAGAAAGGGTCAGGACCGTTTCAGAAGTCCTTGGCGGAAAGTCGCCTGCTACTTTACCCCGCAGGTTGTCCCAGCTGACTAGATTCGCAAAGTGGGCAAGAGAGGAGGCAAATAGGTTGCCTTTTCCGTTGACATCAGAACTGATCAAGAACTATATCAGGTACCTCCGAAACATTGGTTCTGGTCACGCCGCCTTCAAGGGATTTGCTGAGGTCTTTTATAAAATTTGAGAAACATGTGGTTGGCCTATCTGCCCTTGATTCGGCATGGGTCAGTGGGATCATTCGGGCCGCACAGCAACAAAAGCCCTTGAGGAAGCAATCTACGACTTTGAACGTGAAAACCTTGCAGTTTTTGGAGATGTACCTCTGCAATCTGGCGTTCGCTCTGATTGATCGCTTTGCTGCAGGGGTTTTCCTTTTTGCGATATACTCCAGGGCTAGATATGGTGATCTAAGAAGGATCGCAAAGATCATCATTGACGAAGTATCGGAGTCTAATGAGAGCTCGCTTGGCTTCATCGAAATGCTGTCAGAGTCACATAAGATGCGTGCCACGGGCAACAGGCTTGGGGCCCACCTGCCGTTGATAGCACCTACCAAAGGGCTGAGTGAGATAGCATGGGGCCGCGAGTTCATCAAGATTTCACGCCTTGCTGGGTTAGACATCGGTGATTGGTGTCAAAGTCGACCATTGGCCCCGGCACCTACACAGGTTGGCGATTGGACTGACCGTGCTGTGACCACCTTGGAGGTTGGAATGAGGTTGCGTGGGATCGTGGCAAAATGCACTGATTTTGATCCGACTGGGTTCACACCCTATGGATGCAAGGCAACCACGCTCATCATGCTAAGCAAGTACGGTGCTTCCCTTGATGATCGGCTTGTACTTGGGCACCATCAGTTGCACAACGGGGCTCTGGAGGTGTACTCTCGCGACCTGCAGAGTGCTCCATTGAGGGTCCTGGAACATTCGTTGTGGCCGTTTCTCCCCAGACATGACAAGATCTGGATTGTTTACACCTGTCGCAAATCCAGCTACTTCGAAGGCACCTCTTGTGGCAGATGTCAGTCCAGTGCCCACGACTCCCTTGGATGATATTCAGGAACTTTCGGAGGGAGCTTCATTCACCTACCAATTTGCCAATGCCGGGTGCCGAGATGTTGTTTGACGCTCCGTCGCACGCTGAGACATCCACAGGAGCCAATGACAGCGACGACGCGAAGAATCAGATGCTGAAGAGGTCATAAAGGAGATGGCAGCTAGCCAAAGACCTGCAAGCCACTGGCACCCTGGCTGCACACTTTACCAACATGGCCGGTCAAAGCTTGTCCATGCCCTGTCAAAGTTTGGGCATAGGACTGCATTTCTATGTGGCCGACCGCTCAGCAGAGAGTACAAGCCCTTCCAAGCAAAATTCTTTGTCGATGCCATGAAGTGCCAGCAGCGCAATAAGGGTCAGACCCAGACCGCGAAGGGGGAGCGTGCAGCAGCGGTTGGTGCTGCTGTGAAGCGCGCCCGTAAGAGCTGAATGGGATGCGAACATTTGAAAATGTGCGGTAACTTTGCTTTTGCCACTCAACCGAGTGCAGTGCATATATGCAATGTGTGTTTGCATGTTGCAATCCCTGTGACGGCATGTTGAACTTGTGCAGGTCATTTGGACCAAAATCAATCTTGCCAACCGGCCTTCCTAATCTGGGTTTTGCACAGCATATCACATTGCAAATGCCCATGTCCAATTTTTTTTTCAGGTCATTACTGTTGTTTCTTTTTACCTGGAACTGCACTTGCTGCCCATGGCAACCATCCTTGAGTCAGATTCTGCATTCAATGCACGCGCCTTCAACCACGGACTTACCAGACCTCAGCTTCAGAGGTTGCAGAACCACGGCCTAACCAGTTTGTCCAAGCTGGCCTTTTCGATCACCACGCCTGCGACGGTTCCAACAGATGATGCATTGCGGGGGCTCCTTGATGAGAACCCAGATGAGGTGACGGTGGGGCAATTGAGCTCAACTCGACGCCTGATGTTTGATGCCCAAACATTGTGTGCATCCCAGATCAAATCAACTTTGAATGGGTCGGGCAGTGGGAAAAAGGCTGAATTTGTACCAGCCGAGCTCGCCACCCGGATCCAAGGGCAAAAGACACGTCTGCTTGGCATGGAGCTCACCGGGCCCTTGGAATGCTCGCATTCTTCATATGACTATGTTGCAAAGATGCTGGAGGCCGATGTTCCTATGTATCTTGAACCCCATAGGTTCGCTACGAGGGCCAGTGAGGTGTCTCGTGAGCGTCCTGGCAAGGAACTCGTCTTGGACAATGTCAACACAGTCAAGGACATGGAGAACAAGGACAAGTGCCAGATCAGCAATGAGCTGCAGCTTCACCAAGCTTTGACACGGCGTTCTTTTGCCTGTGACTTGATGCAAGCTTGTTCTTTCCGTACCATGGAAAAATGGCATCGACACCTGTTGGATCAGATGCAAATGAACTCACCACTGGGGTTCTGCCAGCCGACAATGGAGCAAGTGCTGAGGGCTGATCGTGCTGCCTGGGTCAAGATGGCCGAGAAAGTCACGAGATTGAAACTCCAGGGTGATGGATCTTTGCCGTTGAACAAAGCCCTGGATGATTTGCAGACCGACCCTGCCATCATGTTTCATCTTTTGCCACTCCCTTTGGACAAGGGAGTCTCCACGGCCAAGAAACCAGAGCTGAAAACCACTGATGACACAGCACAGAAGCCCATTCATATCCGCAAAAAGACCAAAAAGGAGAAGCCCAGCAAGGGCAAGGGCAAAGGAAAGACCAAGACCAACAACAAAGGGCGAATGCCAGTTGAGTTGATCGGCCTTCACCAGCAGGACAAGGCTGGCAAGAGAATGTGCTACAACTACAACCTTGAAAAGGGCTGTAACTTGGCATCAACGGGACAAGACTGCGGGAAAGGCCTGCACAGTTGCATGCGCTGCTTTGGACCGCACCCAGCACATCAGTGCAACTCTCCGTCGGCTTGACAAACTCAGATGGAGGGTGGTATCCGCCAACCCGACCACCCCATGACAAAAGAGTGCAGGGTTGGCACACAACTGCATGGCCAAGGGGTCAAGCGAAGTTTTGATGATTCCAAACAATTTTCCCGTTTGTTTACCAGCAGAGTGCAAGGGATTTCCATTGCCAGTTTGTACTTTGTGGAAGTTTTCTCAGGTACAGCAGGCCTCACTGCAGAAGTGAGGCGCCTTGGATGCCAGCGCAGCACAGGCATCGGTGCGCATGTCACAAAGCAGGTCAAGGCACCTGTTAAACGTCTTGACCTTTCAGACGAGGCAGGGCAAACACTTCTGTGGCGCATTTTGAAAGATCCACGTGTATTTGCTGCGCACCTGGGTCCACATGTGGGACATCTTCCAGGGCCAGGGAGATCTGTCAAGAGCTTTGGCCTCCATCCACTGCCCTTGAGAAGCGACAAGTTCCCTGATGGGCTGGCAAACTTACCACCCCGTGACCAAGCACATGTGGACACTGCCAACAAGTTGTACAAGTTCAGCGGTGAAATCTTGGCTTATTGCACAAAGCATGGCATCATATGCAGCCTTGAAAATCCTGCACGATCCCACATGTGGAATATGCCATTTTTGAAGAGTCCCCTCCAAGGTCTTTCATCTCAACTGCAAGAGGTATTATTTCACCATTGCATGTTGGGCTCCAAACGACGCAAACGCACCAAATTGCTGGTCAACCACTGCTGTTTTTCACACTTCCGTCGAGAGTGTGAAAATGCACATGAACATGATGCCTGGGGGACACTCCCACAGGGTGGGCAACTGCTCATGAAGTGGAGTACCCACATGGGCTATGTCGAGAGTGGGCAGCCTGTTTGAGAGAGCACGGAGCATTAGACATTCCAGTTGACATGCAGTGTGATACAGAAGCAAGCATTCACCTTCAAGCTCAAGCTGTTGTGGGTAAGCATGTTCGGGGCAAACGCCTCAAACCACTGATGCGTGAATATGACCATGTTGTGACCATTGTCGGCGCATCAGCCGCAATACAAGCGCTCCCACAGGTCACAACTGAATCACAGGTAGTCGCTCCAACTTGTTCAACACGTCCTCCGACCAAACTCTTGCCACCGCATGCCAAACGACTCCATGCCCCTATTATTACAGGGGGATAAGGAGGGGCCTGAACCTATCCTGAAGGTTGAATATGGGATTTCCTGGACTCCTCAGACCTTTGTGCAGCGTGCGGCAGGCCTGTCACACCCCGGGCACTTTCTTGATGGCATCCACGATGTGCTGGCTGAATCTTTTGGCAAACTGGCAAGACTGCCCCCCCCAATGTGTTGGCCGCCGAGAGAATTGCAGCAATGAGGAAGTGAACGCTGAGGTTTGAGGAGCTCAAGCGTGAGGGAGAAGATGGCCTCAAATCATCTCCCAGCCACGCCAAGGAAATCCTGAAGAACAAGAACTTGCGTTTGTTTGCTGAGCTTGTTGAGGCATCTGGATCTCCTGATGTGAACCTGGCAGATGACATTGCCATGGGTTTCGACTTGATGGGGCCATATCCCGTCGGGGGGCATGTTTCCTCACAAGCCATTGTTTGCTACACTGCTTCCTAGGCTGGCGAGAACTGCAGCCTGGAATGCAGTTAATCGGGCAAAAGATGATGACATGCGTCAGGAGATTTTTGATGCAACAATGGAAGAGTGCAGGAAGGGGTGGATGCGTGGCCCCTTCACCTTTGACCAGTTGCCAGAGTCATCGATTTTGACGCGCCGTTTTGGAGTCAGGCAATCGACAACTCTTGCAAACGGGAGCAGGGCCATGAAATTCAGACCCATTGACGATTTACACGACCAACTCGTGTGATGAGTCCATCCAGCCAATGGGGGTTGATGCCATATGATATGTGCCACGCTTGTCAGGAGGATGCAGGCGAGGCCTGGGGACAGACTAGTTTGCAAGACGATCAATCTCAGGAAGGCCTACAAACATCTCCCGTTTCCGAGTTGGCACATGCATGCATTTGTGTGTACTCTCCAGAAGATGGATCACCCCGAGCATTTCAGACAATGGTGTTGCCATTTGGTGCAAGAGCAGCGGCCATGGGCTTCTGCAGGACTTCTTATGCGATTGGGCGCATTGGGGTGGTCGTGTTCAATCTTCACTGGACCGTCTATTTTGACGACTTCTTCCTGGTTGCTTGCTGAGGTTTTTGAGGCAAGGCACGTGGATCTGACACAGCAGCTCCTGTTCATGATTACTGGCTGAGAAAGAGGGTGGTTTCAATTCTGTCTCCAGGATTGTTGGGGTGCAAATTGATCTTGGTGACTTGCATTTGGGTGCCGTAACCATCAGCAATGTTGCCAGCCGCGTGAAGGAGTTGACGGCGACCATTGATGAGGTGTTGCTCAGAGGCAAGATGTCGGCCTCTGAGATGAGGACTCTGAGGGGTCGCCTTTTTTTTTGCCGAGGCACAGATCTTTGGGCGTTTGACCAGTGTGCATATGAAACAGTTGTCAAGGCTGGAGAATATGGTAGGTGAGATCAAGATTGACCAGGAGCTTTAGAGCAGCCTCAGATTTCTTCGTGATCGGGTCATCGCTGGAGGACCGCGCAAGGTCGTCTCCACAGTAGGTAGGATTTTCCATCTGTACACGGACGCCTGTTTTGAGAACTCAGAAGGAGGCGTTGGTGGTGTCCTGTTTGACGGGCATGGGGCGATGTTGTCATTCTTTTCGGAGAAGCTTGGTGTTGAAACTGTGAACCTCTTGAGCCCGGGTCAGAAACAGAACGTAATCTTTGAATTGGAGGCCCTTGCAGTACTCATGTGAGTGATCCGCTAGCGGTCCAACCCAATGACCGGTTGGTGGTGTTCATTGACAACAATTCATTCTGGCAAGGCTTGTGTCTGGTTCAGTTGGCATCGGTTTTGATCGCCTCATCTTTGAAGGGATCTTGCTTTGGGAGTTCATCGTATGTGCGGTAACATGGTTTGAGAGAGTGGCCAGTCATGCAAATGTGGCTGACGAGCCCTGCAGAGGTGTTTGCTCAAGCTTCGATGAGAAGTGCCGGATTGTCATCGATCCAGATGTCTTCATTCGAGACCTGGTCGCCCGATCTGGCGCAGGTTACTGCATGGGGGGCAAGCACCTGCGCAGAACTCCCCGTGTGAAAATGGTGTTGCGGATACTGAACGGCTGTTGCAAGACTGAAAAGGCTATTCTCATGTAGTGAAACGGAATGGTAATACATGATCACAAACGCATCAAGACTTGAAATGTCAAGTCGGGCTATTCTCATGTAGTGAAACGGAATGGTAATACATGATCACAAACGCATCAAGACTTGAAATGTCAAGTCGGGCTATTCTCATGTAGTGAAACGGAATGGTAATACATGATCACAAACGCATCAAGACTTGAAATGTCAAGTCGGGCTATTCTCATGTAGTGAAACGGAATGGTAATACATGATCACAAACGCATCAAGACTTGAAATGTCAAGTCGGGCTGTTCGGTTGAGCATTCACTCATATTATGGGCAGTTTTGGGCTCAGCAACACGTTTTTGTCCCTCCAACCTTCCCCTTTCACCTCCTTACATGTTTTTCCACTTTCTTCAGATGACATTCATGTGTTCCACTTGCTTTGACGCTGGTGACCCGTTGCATTCACTGGTTAGAGCGTGTGATCACGGCTCTGAAGTTGCACAAACTCCTTCTTCTTTTTCAATTGAGAGCTCTGAATCAATCTTTCGATCATCATCGTCGTGCTCCCCTGATGGACTTGGATCACGTTTAGCAGATTTTTGATGGCAAGGCATTTTTTTTCCTATGTGCCTAGCCCAGCCGTCGGCAAGCACCTGCGCAGAACTCCCCGTGTGCAAAAACGGTGTTGCGGATATTGAACAACTGTTGCAAGAGTGATAAGGTTTTGTTTTTCTCTGGGTTGGTTCAAGGGAAAATCTACGGGAAACCACGTTGCTTGCCATTTCATGTGTAAAACCATTAGTTAACCATCACAGCACCCAAACACTTGGAGGTAATTTCTTTATCGTCCCACATAGGGACTAACCAATCATCAACCTTTATTGGGGATGGTTTATTATTGGGTTTGCCACATTACACATACAATATGCGTTTTCTTGGAGACCCTTCCCTTCAATTTGGAATGATGGGGAGTAGTGCTCATGAAGCCTTTGGCATTTGTTGAATCTACCTCGGACTGTTCAGAACCTCAAACTTTGAATGCGCAAAAACATCAGGGGCAAACCACCAAACCATGCATAGTTGTGCAGTTATGCACTTCATGCTTATTATTTCACATTTTTTCTGAGACTCTTATGCTGCACCTGAGGTTATTGGCTTTGACCACTGTGATGTCAGGAACATTCTGGGGACTGACTCTTGAACTCACCAGGAGGGATGCAGAATGGCTTCCGGATGGGTAAAAATTGCAACCTCACCTTGGGCCAAGGAGCTATGGCTATCTTGGTGCAGGAATCAACATTCCATGTAATTTGGAATGGGGAGTTCAGGATGGGAATTTCCAACATATCAGGTGAAATTTGGTGCATTTGTTTGGCCTTGTCACCTAGGTCTTTGCAGGGGTTCTGTGTGGGTTTTTTTCGGGAAATGAGGGCCCGATTGACAAATAACCGCGCTGAGGACGCGAGGACTCACCGACTTCACCTTTCATTTCCAGTTGCTCGTCGCTGCCATGATGACTGGGAAAATATCATTGGCCATAGATATTCTCTCATATCTAGCTGGCCTTTAACACATTGATTTGTATATACCTATCTATATAGGTGTAATTTTATGTGTTCCTATATAACTTTAATGCATTGTGTGTATACATATATCGATGCAGCCAACGAGGATGTCTCAAGAAAACAAGAGAACTGAAACCATCAGCCTCGACGGGTTATCTAAGGATTCTGGCCATCCTGGCCTTCACTATGTGCGGCGCAGCAGCTACCTGGTGTAAGACAGATGGATGATGTATAAACTTTGTGAATTGTCGGTGCTTGGAACGTTTTTTTGGCTCATAAAACAATATACGATCGCGAGAATAACTCGAACTGAAACATGTTTGTTGAACGGGGTATCCAGGTCTCTGGACTTTGCCCTGTACTTACTGTATGTTACGATTCCCTTCATAGGGTAGCTGCTGGCATGCTAAATCACCTACTGACACCACCAGTCAATCATGAGTTGATCCAACTTAGCTGCGGGTGTCACCAACTAGGTGGTATGCCAGAATTCCATGATGGGAAAATTGGCGGGAAAACCCTAATTACCTAATTCATCCTAATTCACATTTACAAGAACTTTGTGAACATAATGTAGGTTTCACCCTACCAATCCATGGACAGTACTATCTCCAGGAAATGTGGTGGGGTCCATGAAGCACCCCCAGGGGCTATGTTCCATGTGTGAAAGAAAATAAATGTAGCTTCGATCCCTTACTCATGATATTAATATAGTTAAACGACATATATGAATATGAATATATATATATATATGTATACAGATACATATGTATATATATATACATATACATATATATATGTAAATTACTATATCACATTAACTTGCCCGGTCTAGTGTTTCTATACTTCAAATCCCCAAACCTCAGGGTTTTCCATCAGTTTTCTTGTCCAACTTGCACACTACCCTCTGGTAATTTAATGTAATTCAACATTTAGCTGTGGAAAATCACCATTAAAATGATAGGTCAAGGGGCCAAGGCGACATCCATTTCCCATAGTTTTCCCATAATTTTTCCCATGAAATCACTGGAGCTTCAGGTTATCTCGAGCATTTTGGCGGATCTGGAGACAAAGATGACCGGCTCACGGATTTTGGTGGCTTCGGTCATGCCAGCCTGGCTGGTAGCCTCGGTGATCAACGCATCTGGGACTGAAGTCAGGTGGGCCTTGGTGCGGTAGCAGTAATCCTTTCCATCATCTTTTTATGGTGATAACTATCAGTAAGTATCAGTAACTGACTCAGTATTTATCAGTAACTATCAACTGAATTCAACTGATCAATTTGTTGAAACTCACCTTTGAAAAAGGTGTCAGGGTGTCGGTATGACATCCCAAATCCTGCCGACAAGGCCATCCTCACCGAGATGATTTTCCGCTTGAAGGTAATGGAGGTAGTTGGTGCCATAGGCGCACGGGGCGCACGGGGTGGGGTCGTTATGGGGGCGTTATGTAACCAGGGTTGGTGAAGTTCCCCTCTATCAGTTTCTACATGTTGGGAAGGATATGCGGATATGCTTTGGATGGTGCTGGGCTCAAGTTTTCCCGAAGGTTTCATTGAAAGGTCAGGTCAAACATGTTTGACCTGGCCCAGTGGTTTGTTATCATGCAGGCTTGGGCATTGATGATACATCATGATGGATGGATATCGATAGGAATGGTGCGTATTGGTTATATTGCTTGACCTTCAAGGTGGTGCCCCCAGTTTTTTTCATGGGTTATAATCCCATTAACTATAGAATACTATAGATATATCACCAACAAAAACCATAGTTATTGGACTTATAAACCAAGTTGGCTAACGATGGGGCACCAGCCTGTTCCTCGGCGACATCTCACTGCGCCCTGGACAGATGCCGAGGCTTCTCTCTTCTTCTTATTTGCATCCTGCTTGTGGATGTAGGTTCAGCCGGGGTTGATGGTGATGGCTCACAATGCTTAGGCATTAAAAAAATTAGAGCGTTTCATGAAAAAAGTAATTGATGCTTTAGTAATCTTTCATGTGCCAAAACCAATAGCATTATCCTGACATTTGGGATATTTGGGGATGGTTTTACAAACCTTTCATGACAATATTGGGGATGGTTTATACGTAGGATTCCCACATTACCAGAAATTACAGAATTGTTGATCCCTTTGCAGCCCCAATCGTTGCCCCAGTGCAAAGCATGCATGATCGTGCATGTGAAACCGCGGGATACAGCGGGACCAGACATCAGAATCCGTTTTCTGTGGAGCAAAATTGTGATGGTAGGGGCATTTTCATCATCACCATGACTGCCAAAATGACCTATAGACATAGATATCTTTGCCATGACAGTATATCCGAAAATTACTCCTGACCACCACCACCGTTATCATCATTGCCATCAGCATCAGCATCGCCATCATCCATCAGCCACCAGCATCACCATCACCATTACCATAATAATAATTATCATCATCCTAGTAGAAATATTAATAGCACAATAGTAGTAATAATTCATCATCATTACCATGACCATAATTATAACAATACTGCTAATAATTATCATTATCAGCGCGTGTGAGAGGAAAGCTCTTGGTGAGATGCAGACCCGACGATTTCATGTCTGGTGACCCAGTCCTTGCTGTGAGTCCCTCTATCTCACTTGGAGGGAAGGTTAGTAATGAGGGGTGAAGGCCAGGTTTATCACATTTGCATCTTTTATGTAATTAGATCCATTTCTCTTGGGAAGACAGATTTTTTTTGGGCAGTCCGGACCGATCTCAAACTAATATCAGCACATGGTCCAAAGATCATACTCTATATGTGTATATATATATATATCAGATCCGGTAATCGAATCACAAAGGTTTGACATCAAGGTGTGCCCTGCAGTAATGAACTAGCATAGATGTATGTAGATATATATATATATAATATACATAGTGGAGAGCCCATAGTTTCCCTAGAAAATGATCTACAAATGGTGGTTTGTCACATGGATTGTCCATATCTTCATGTGTAGCTTGAAGTCGTTCCCGATTCTGAGGTCCGTGATCGTGGCGATGAACTCAACCTTAATGGTCGTAGTACCTTGGAAAGGGCACATAAGCGGGCACGATGGACCGTGGATCAGCCCATATCCTTAGGTGTTTCCTATCATAATAGATATATTTCACATACCCCAAAGGGGCACTACCCATATATATAAATTAATCATTATCGGGGAATATTCACCATATATAAACTTTATAAACCATATTAAACCCATGTTTCTTGGGTATGTCCAATTGGGATATATGAAAAATTACATTAGTATCAAATCTGGGTTTTCCTGGGAACGCGGGAAGTTGGTTGGATCGTTTTGTCGTGTTTTGGCGAGCTGGCTTTAATGTTCAGCTAAAAATGTGGTGCCTTCGCAGGATGTTCAGATATATCAAGTTTGGGGGGTTGGAGGATGTTTTCATAGAAACTATATCCAGGGGAACTAGTGCAAAAGGTTCACTTGGTGCCTCAGGTGTGGACACTTCATGTCACCAGATCACCCACAAATGCTTTCGGGGAAATTTCCAGCCCCCAGTAGTTGGGTGATGTTCATTATCAGGGACATTTTGCCAACCCTGACCCTCTTCCAAGATTTGGAGATTCCAACCATCCAATCTCCTAGTTATATCTGTTTTCTCCAGTTATCTTAAGTACATACCTCTGCTGGATCCGCTGGGGTAGCCGAGGTGAGTATACCCTTTTTCTTCTTGACCTTCTGCTTTTTGCACTCTGGAGAGGTGAGAGCAATGGAAAAGGGTCTGGCACCCCCTTTCAGCAACTGGTGGTACCCTCTGGTAAACTAACACATTGCTATGGTATAGATGGCCCATTTATAGTTGATTTACCCATTAAAAATGGTGATTTCCCATAGTTTTTTGTATGTTTACCAGGGGGTAAGAGAAATTGCTTCAAACTTAGATGTCTTTGTCCGTGTTCATCACGCTATTTTCCCTCCATCCGTAACGCTAATCTCAATATCTTCCACCATTTCCCTATGGATCATGAATCCATAACTTATATCATAATATCAACTCCTTTTTTTTTAGAGAAGCCCCTATTTCCAGGCATATATCATTACATCAAATAAATACAATATTATATTAATTCTATAATTTCTATACCCCATAGCCACTTAGCAAAGTAGCAAACCCAATGATGGACCATCAATTTCACCAGAAATAGTTATCCAGTTGGAGGTATTTCTTGAGCCACTTGGCATCTACCAGGCCCTAATTGAACGTGTGGCCTCGGAGCAGCAGCCGCGTATCACAGACTATGATGCGCCAAATGCAGCGCCGGTGCCCATTGTTGTGGTCGGTCAGGAGTGCCCAGCATTTGCCCAAGGCCTGAACTTCGGGTGGATGGAGATTTGGAGGGATTTGGATGGGGATGGGCTGCATGAATGTTTTTTTTTTTTTGGGGGGGGGAAACGTGAATCTCATCAAAGATGGTGTAGACTGTATACCCCCAGTAGTTCCCCCCAACACCATGATTTCCCACCAAAAAATGCAAGCCGCCAGGTGGTCTGACGCTGGCCATTCCTTAGAGTCATCAGCTGTGTGCAGCACTGGAAGTACCTTGCCCCGGTACCCATGGAAAAGTCTTAAGGGTTTAGATATATTGAGAATTGTAGGTTAGATACCAATTTTGATGAGTACCTCCAGAGTCTAGGTACAATTGAACGGGTCGAAGAAGCAGACAGGTTTTCCTTATTCTATTTTCGGGTAAGTTGAGTGACTTGAATTTCACTTGAATCAGCGCAGTCCAGGTTTTCCTTTCTGTTTGGTTGGTCCATTGCTTTATCTTGATTCATTGGTGCAACAAACATTTTGCCATGGTTCAACATGTGTCCGCGAGTGTGGTACCCATGCGGTCCCCACGAGACGTGGTTCAGCGGCGTAGCACAAGAGGCTCTGCCAATGGTGTTATTTCATTTGTCAGTCACAACTCGCAACTGATACAGTTTCAGTTTCAATATGTTACAAAGACATGTTGTTCGCCAGCTTGTTTTTTTTTCTATCCAGTTGGTCTCGGTGCCAATGGAGTGAGACCTGTGACAAGCACGCATTGGAGTCCACAAAAGAAACCTGAAACCAAGGGAATTCAAAAAACCTAGCTTTCAATACTGAATATTTGAATCAAGGGTCGCAAGGTTGAGAAATGCCAAAGATGCGACCTGATTGATTGCATGTATTTTGTTGAACTGGGTTTGTGTTGGTCTCCAAAAATTGCATTTCCGTTAAGATCGCCTGATTCGATTGATGACGTCGACGTGCCTTTCACGGCCAGGTCATCCTGGCACATGTCAGACTCAGGTGGTCCCAAAGCCCCTCTAACCATTTGTATCTATGGATATACAATAGCATGGATGATCTGGATATAGAATGATATAGATATAGACATACAATTGGAGGAAAACTACCCATTGTACACTGGGGATGAGGCAGTATCATCAGTTCTCGGCTGTGTCATAGTCTGAGTGAACATGGCATGAGCGCTGCACAATCGCAGCACCGACACGTTGTAAAGCTCGGAAGAAATTGCTTTCGTGCCTACACAAGTCTTGTGCAACTTACTGCAATATGGCGGGAGCCAGAAGAAATGTGTGGAAGGAACTTGAAAGAACGTTCGTCCTCACTTCTGCAGAATGATTTTGCGCATAAGGGGAGGCTTTTGTGGTTCACAAATATTGGCCTACAGCCCAAAATCTCAGTCTCAGGTGACAGTCTATCTAATCTATTCTAATCTTAATCTTATCTATTAATCTATCCCCTACCTTATCCAATCTAATCCTATCTTACCCAATCCAATCTAATCCCCTCCAGTCCAATCTAATCCTATCTATAATCTGATCCAATCCTATCTTGTCCCTATCTTTTCCAATCTAACCCTATCTTATTCAATCTAACCCTAGCTTATTTAATTGAATCCAGTCCGTCCATCCATATGTCCTTCATGACCTCCCAGTTTTAATCTATCCCACTGGTGGGACTCGAATTCTCACAGCAGGGTCCCAGGTGTCCAATGCACACGCCTGGGTGCCAGCGAATGCAGGGGATTCGGTGAAGATGATGCATGGATAGATTGATGCCGAAAGATAAATCCTTGTGTTGAACAAGAACTGCGGAGATATGTAACAGGTGTATATACATGCGTAATCAGGTAATTTTAATAATGCTAGTAGAGCATAGTAGAGCAAGAATAAGCCAACCACAACCAACTCATACTTATTTTGGTGGTTGTAATCCCATAAAACATGGTGAATTTGGGGATGGTGGATCCTCTTGTTTTTGGGCTCGCGGGCTCAGCCGACCAGTGTGCCGACTGGCACGATGAGTGGGAAGGGTTAGCCCACCACAAAATGGGCTGAAATCAGTCTTTTATTGTGATTTTTTGTGATTTCTTTTCTGTTTTTTTTATCCCCAAGACCATAGAGATTTAGGCATGTTCGTCGGTTTCAACAGATTCTTCCGCTTTGTCCTTCATCTGAGATGTTAATCTTGGTTGACTAAAAAAGCTATGGACTGCACTGGCCTAGGATCTGTGGAATGGCATTTACAAGAATCCCCATGGCTCAAAGCCGGCTTCCATTCTAGATCAGGGGAAGTTGCGGCAGAAGCTGCTAGAATGGGAGTGGGCAAAGTGTTTTGAGCAGTTGCTGGGCCATCATGTCTCGAAATCTTCGAAGTTCACACTGCTCCTTTCACCACATGGCGGGTTGATGGTTTCAAGTGTTTTTGATTGTTGTTGGATTTCCCCCGCATTTGGCATGACGATTCAAAAATTGGTTAACATGAGTGATACCGGGTCTGACACCACATATACCACCAAATGCACATACATATATATATATATAATACATGAGTATATCGATCTCTATCTCTCTATCTATATATTATATTATACTATACTATATTATATTATATTATATCATATTATATTATATTATGTTATACTGTATTATATCATATTATATTATATTATATTATATATTGTATTATATTATATATTGTATTATATTATATTATGTTATATTATATTATATCATATTGTATTATATTGTATTATATTATATATTATATATTACATATTATATATTATATATTATATATTATATATTATATATTATATATTGTACATTATATATCATATATTATATATTATATATTATACAT
>CAMXCT020000731.1:97500-157500 GCA_947184155.2 Cladocopium goreaui | reverse complement strand
ACTGTTCGGCTGCTGGGCTATTTCCGGCACTTCGTGAAGGGTTTCAGGGCATCCTCTGCGATGGCTGTGCCTTCAGCTCCCAGTGGAAGAACCATCCCCCAGACCAAGTATGCCGCCAGGTTCCGTCCATACCTGGAGAAGCTGCGGATGTGGTACCAGATCAGCTCTCTGGAAGATGAGCTTGTTGGCAGGTGATTGCCGGTCGTTTGTACGGCAGAGCACACAGGGTGGCAGTCAGCCTACGTGTGCCGAGGCCAGACGGGACCTACGACATAGGCGATGGCGCCTTGGTTTGACTACCAGTCGATGAAGTTCGTGACCCGGTGACGAACGAGCTGCTGCAGGAGCACATTCCCAGCGGAGTGCAAGACCTGGTGAACGCGCTTCGAGCTGCCTTCGGAAAGATGGACCGGCAACTCGAAGACCATAGACGACATCAAGCTGCAGGTCAACGGGGACTTCACAAGGTTCAATGATGCTCGTGCCCTAGCTCTGAGGATCACTCCGAATAAGGAGAACCACCAGGACATCTTCTACGGCCAAGATGAGGACAGCTGGTGGCAGGATTCTGACGAGCTCTACTACCAGCACTATGAGGATGACAGTGACTACTACGAGGATGACGACTATGACTGGTGGTATGGATACGAGGAGGAAGCAGATGGCGAATGGATCTATGAGTACGACGAGAACTATGACACTGACTGGAATGGCGATGGAGATGGATCCACATGGCCAGAACCTCCGACCGCAGAAGCTGATGCCGGAGCAACTTCCAGCAATGCGGAGTTCAAGGAGGAGTACTGCAAGGGCAAGAGCAAAGGTGGCCATGATGGATGCTTCAATTGTGGAAGCAAATGGCACATGGCGCGTGACTGCCTAATGGCCAAAGGTGGACAGAAAGGAGGTGGAAAGAAAGGCCATGGAACCTGGAGAGCAGTCTGGCGACCCAGGTCAAAAGGAAAAGGGAAGGTCCGTGGAAAAGGATTCGGAAAAGGCAAGAGCAAGAAAGGCAAGGGCAAGAACCAGTGGTTTTCTGGATCAACCACCAAGGAGCCTGCGGGGAACATGAACTTGGACTTCCGTGAAGGTGTGCCGGATCACACTACATCCAAGATTATGCCATCACAACGAATGCTGTTCAAGAACAACATCAGCAAGGTTGACAGAAAGATCCCTGAGAAGCACATCATTCATACGTCTTCGGAAGAGGATGACTTCATGTCGATGCGCAGACCCGTGGCTTCTACAACAAGTTCTACGACACTGCAACCGAGATCAACCCTGAGGAGGAAACGTCCAAGCCATCGAAGCAGCACTCCTTCAACTTTCCGACCTTCCATAACAACACCGTGAACGGCCAGTACTTTGCAGTCAGAGGGGTGAGAAGAGGTATGGACTTCTGATCGACCCAGGAGCTGCTTCGGGATGGGTTGGATCGGACACGCTCTTGCAGCTGATGGACAACTGCGTGAGGCCTGCCGGGAAGCAAGAGGAGATGATCATCGACCATGGCAACACTGTGCCGGTGTCAGGAATCAATGGAGTCTCCGAGAACACCCTTTGGCAGGTGACACTTCCTTTGGTCAGTGGAGGACAATCCATTACCTACACAGCAGATGCCCTTGGAGGAGATGGTTCGTTTTGTCCTGCCTTGGTAGGCACTTCGAGAGATGAACGCCGTGATGTTCTGCAACTGGTTCAGCAATGGAGACGGCCTGATAGTGGTTGGATCACAACAAGACGATGCCATGCACCATCGTATATTCAGGCTGTTGCTGACCGATAGCGGACACTACATGTTGCCCACGGACCATGACAACACAGCCAAGGTTGCAGGACAAACCTAGAGAGAGGCAGTCCTGTTCTGCGCTCGAGCTGCGTCACGAAGTGCAGAGATCTGGCCTGACGTCAATGCGGTGTTCACCATTGCTTCCTGTCGAACGTGGGCAAGCAGGCAGCAGGTGACCGGAGTGAACTTGTCAGTGAACCTTCTCTACCACGACGCCCACAAGAAGATCAAGACAGGAGTTCAGCGAATGCGGAACGACCTCAACTACCAGAGTCCAACAAGAACAAGGACGGCAAATCTGTGGAAGCTCCGTATGAGGCTGCCGAAGAATTCGAGGTGGCGCCAAGAGCAGAGGTTCAGCCGATCAAGCCCAACTACAACTTGAAGCTGGTTCTTCGAAGGCTTCCCAAGCTGTACGAGGAGGAGAACTATGCCAGATGCAAACAGTTGCTGCTGGGACTTCATGAGAGGTTGTGGCACTCGCCCATCAGTGACTTCACCAACCTACTTCGAAGAGCTGGACTACCTGGTGAGATCATCCGCCTTGCCGAGGAAGCCGTGAAGTCCTGTGCCGTCTGCAGAAAGTATGTATGGCTTCCCAATAGACCACAGATGCGTGTTGGTGGTGCCAATTTCAATGAGGCAATCCAGATGGACTTTTTCAACTGGGAGAACACTTGGTACATGTTGGTGTTGGACGAGGCCACTCGCTTCAAATCATGCTGCACCATCGCTTCAAATCATGCTGCACCATCGAAGGCCAACATGCTGATCAACTGCTCACAGCCTTGCTCCATTGCTGGATCTACACCTTTGGAGCGCCAGGCAAGGTCATCATGGATCAACAGGTGAGTCTCATGGGTCGTGAAGCTGGAAGTGAATTCGAACGCCTCAACATGCAGCGCGACCCGAAGGGAACAACTGCAGGTCCAGGAGCTGAACAGCATACTGGAACCGGACTAGTTGAGAGGCACGTCCAGCTCATGAAAATGATCATGTACAAGCTGAGAGAGGACTTCAAAGGCAAGGGATGAACCCTCAGCCAGAGGAACTTGGACGTGAGAGCGCCATGGCTCAAAACATCACGCTCAGCTACAAGGGCATCACTCCAGCAGTGGCAGTCTTTGGGACACTGCCTCGCAGATTCTATGACACTGAGTCCGAGGGCATTCTGAGCTACGAGGGCGCTGGCCAGACCGACATCCCAGTCTTCGAGAGAGCCTTGCAGGCCCAGCAAGCGCTGATTGAGGACACAGTTGCCGGGGCCAGCCGCACTCGACCTCATCAACTGGACCTCAGTGCCCTGACTGCCGGAACATTGGAGGTGGAATTCTTCAGAGAGGTGAAGGATGATCCTGGCTGGAGAGGACCGGCATTGCTGCTCAGACTGGATGTGGATGAGGGTGTTGCAGTGATCCAATACCAAGGCAAACCCTACTTGGTGGCACTTCGTCACATCAGACCGTTCCGAGGCATCTACCACGTCGCCGTGCAACAACCTGAGATGGACGAGATGCTCTATAGGCTGATGCGCTATGTTGAGTCCTTGACAGGCTACAAGATCTACCTCTATGGCTGGGTGCGCAATCAGCGAGATCAATGGAGCAAACTTCCCAAGAACAACGAGGAAGCGGATGCAGAAAGCCGCGACCATCTCCACTGCGATGACCAAAAGGCAACTGCATGGATGCATTCTTGGAAAAGCACTTCGTAGCTTCAAACCTCCTTCAACTACCACTGTGATTTTGATCACATGGATTCATGGCGGACGGAGCTATGCTGTCCAAGAACGCAAGTCCGATTGGCATCTCAAAATTAAGAAGATCACGATGCATCCTCGAGAAGAAGTCTGCCTTCTCTACCTCTTCTACTACCACTCACAGCTGGCAGAAGAGGAAGGACCGGTGCCTTGCAGACCAACATCCACTACGAGCTCTTCGACGGAAATGCAGCCTGAGCAACTTTGGCACCCATGAAGGAGGAGAATGTCTCAAAGAAGCGCGATGGCCCTGAATCGCGATCTGTGGTGCTTGCTCCAGGGAAGAAGAGGCAGAAATGCGAGTTCGTGAGGAAGGACCATGACTTCATCAAGAGCTACCATGCGGCATCGATGGTCAAGCAGTTCGTACAGTTTGACATCACGGTCGACTGGAGATATGGATTTGACTGCATGACAGAGGCAACCAGGAACTTTCTCCACTACCAGTCGCTACCACAGTGAGCAGAAGAGGAAGAGCTATGGATATCTCTTCCACTTTGCCTACAAGAGCGACCACGAAGCACTGGCTGACCTGAGAACTGCAGAGATCTTCAAAGGCGACCAGTGAAACCAGCAACCTGGACGACGACAACCTGGACCCGTCGTTGTGGCCGCAGATCGAAGCTGCAGATCGCAGCGAAATCCAACAATTCGTGGATGAGAAGGCCTTCAAACCGATACACCGGATGCAGGTGACGGAAGACATGGTCCAGATCGACGCCAGATGGGTCAGAAAGTGGAAAAGGTTGCCAGACAAGACCCTGAAGATCAAAAGCAGGTTATGTGCCAGAGGTTGCCTTGACAAACAAAAGGAACTAGTGACAACTCGGAGTACGACTGCAACTCGACTTTCGCAGCGTCTCCTGGTGTCAGTGGCTGCCAGGAAGAAGCAGGGCAAGAGGAAGAAGATTGAAAGCTGGGACATCGCCGGGGCGTTCCTCAAGGGGTTTGACTTCAAAGCCATTCAGAAGGCGCTTCAGAAGCTTGGAGTGACAGCGCCAACGAGACAAGTCATTGTGTATCCCCGGATGAACGTCTGGCGGCATCTTCAAGAACTATCAGCTGACTTCAGAGTTCCAGAACATTCATTCTCTTCAAGATTACGGCTTGCTGTGCCTGAAACCTATCTATGGACTCAATGATGCTCCATTGGCATGCCAGTTGTCGCTACATTCGTTCCTGCTGGAGCTTGGAGCCCATCGCAGCAAGCTGCATGAGAATTGTTTCTACTGGAAGCAGCCGAACAAGGGTAAGGTGGACATCTTCAACAACTTGGATGCCATGGTAATGACACATGTCGACGACCTTGCTATTATGGCAGAGGAATCCTGGATGGACCTCCGCTACAGCAAGTTCGTGCAGAAGTTCCAGAAGGTGACACGCCAACAGCTGCCCTTCCAACATTGCGGATGCGAATATGCAGAGACCAATCAAGGCTGCTCCATCACCCAGAAGGACTTTGCGGAGAAGCTGACTCATGCCAAAGTACCATCTCGAGCGGAGGAATCCAAACTCAGAGTTCCGATCCGTGTTGGGGGCATTGTTGTGGGTGACATCTACCAGATTGGATGTGGTGTCGGATGTATCGCTGCTACAGGCTCGAGTCACAGTAGCAGAAATTCGAGACATCAAATTGGCCAACAGCGTGGTGGACAAGGTGAAGGCCTACTCCGACGTGCGCTTGCACTACAGATTCTTCGGGAGTGATCATCAACGAGTAGTCTGTGTGCATGACGCTTCATCAGCGAGCAAGGGCCGCCACTATGCGCAGGAAGGCATCCTCGTCATGCTTGCGGTTGATCATTGGAGAGGCCATCAAATCGACCACGAGCACATCTGCGACGACTATACCGTCGCCAAACATGGTGGCCTGATGCACGTGCTGCATTCGCAGGCGCCGAGGCTAAAAGGGTGAGCTACAGCACGAGTCATTCGGAGACGTTGGCCATGGTGAATGGAATTGAATCCACAACATCAGTTTCAACAAGGCTGTCCGAAATCATGCATCATGAACCTGCACCTTCACTGGACCAGTTGGTTGTTCTGCAAGAAAATGGAGACCCCAATCTGCCAGCCGAGTACTACTCAGATTGTGCTGATCTTTGGGAACTTTCCACTGGACAGAGGACATTGCCCCAGGACAAAAGCCAGAGGTTGTACATCTTGGGCATTCGTGAAGCTCGAATCAGTGGCCGTATGAGGCTCATGTCCCTGGTGCCAACAGCTTCCATGGTAGCCGGCTCGCTCACCAAGCTGATGGTTTCGACCCAGCCGTTGCATTTGCTGAGCGCTGGAAAAGTGGAGTTCAAGAACGAGCCGGACCACCCAGTGAAGTCGTGGGTGCTACCATCGATCCCACTGGATGAGGAGTCAGACCTGCTGATGAACGATGAAGAGGTGATCAAGAACGCTGAGAGCGCCAAGGAGAAGATTTTGATGACGACGGCATCAGTGCTGTTTGGGCTGGCGGCTGGAATCACATCCAAGAGTATGTTGCTGCCATCTACGGCCGTGGCAACGGCGACACCAGTCGCAGCGCACCCCCGCGGGAACTATGTGCCTGTCGACAAGGATGAGCATAGCTACTGGCCCGTCTATGTGACCATCTTCATCCCTGTGTTTGTGGCCATTTGCGCAGAGAAGTTCATTACGAAGTTTGTGAACGTTGTGCAGAATATGGCCACAGACATCCTGGTGCCGAAGGAAGAAGGAAGAGCAGTGCATGAAGAAGGAGAAGAAGCTCTACCTGTGGAGCCAATGGGTCTGGAGGATGAAACATTCACCTGGACGAAAGACATGGCCGTCGCCTTTTACCAGAGAACGAAGGCACAACATGAAGACTACATCAACATGACCGAGAAGGTGATCAAAGAGAATGATCAGAGAATCAGGGGGCTGGAACATGCTGAGGCAATAAGCCAGGACAAGATCAAGACCACTGGTGAGTACGCCGATATGCGGGCGACACGCCGTGATGCGCAGAAGCAGCTGGAGAAGGAGATGAAGCAGAAGCTGGAAGCAGCCAATTCTGACAAGGAGGCTGCGGAAGCAGATAAAGAAGAAGCACAGCAGTCCTACGACGACATGGCCGCTGTCTACAACGTGGCGATCTCCGAGAAGAAGATCCTGGAGTCTCAGCTCAACATCATGACCAAGGATCGAGATCATCATTCGAAAGAAGCCGTCCAGACCAAAACAAAGTTGGAAGCTGAGTTTCAGGCATACAAGAAAACAAGGAAGGAGATGCTCGAGCACAAGGAGAAGTACGAGCACCTAGTGGACCAGGAAGCCTCCAGCGACACCATCTCAGTCGCCATTGACTCCAACTGAGGTGCTGGAGGCGCGAGAAAGAGTGGATTTCCAGAAGAGGGTGAAAGAATCAATGAAGATGACGATGGCCGAGCTCGAGCAAGCGAACGCGAGATTGGCGAAGCTCTACCATCGCCACAAGGCGAACCTGCAAGAAGAGCTGAATAGGGCCAAAGCGCCCGAGGAAATTCGGATTTCCGGGTCAGGAGCGTGCTACCACAGGGCCAAGTTGCAATCACTGCCCTAGCACCTCTGAAAAATTCCGGAAGTGTGAAGGTTGCATGCCATAGCGTATCACGTTGACTGTGGGCAAGCAGCGCAACATGTGACTTGAGTGAACATATCTCCATGGATCACAACCCCACTACAGGATGTCAGTTGTGCATAGCATGTGAAACGCTGCCAGACCGCATGACCGCAGGGGCCCCTTGAGTTTGCTCAAAACCAAGTCTTATCTTATATTTTACACATAGAATTAAGTACAATCTCAAACATATATATATATATGTATATGTGTATATATAGATGTATTATAGGGCATGGCTATGCAAGGGATGCCACAAATTTCGAAACATGCTGGCAAGTCGGGCGCCCAGCATAGCTGCTGTGTCTGTGGTAAAGTTGTGCACTGAAGTTGTGGCTGATACAGCGGTGACCCCAATTATTCGATCTGAAAACCAATCAAACCATATCCAGCCTCCTGCTTAGATGTGCATTCCTCGTGGTAAGTGATATATATCCCGTATAAACCAGATAAAGTTGGGGATATTCCATATAAGACCATATGATATATAGCTGGGGTATGGTCCGTTTTACTAAGTGGGATGCGACCCCAGGTATAAATGGGAATTGCATAAACCAACCGTTAGTGGGGTTTTAAACATGTAGTTGGAATGACACCTATATACCACCATTTTTTTAGTTACTTTATGTCCCCACTAATAGCTTATAGATGGGAACAAGACCAAGCATTTGTGGGGATACAGTGGGTATATTCGGACACATAATAAAAAACATATAAAGCAATATGAAACACAATGAAGCAGTAATTAATCCTGCCCCACCCCCCTAATATTGGACATCTCCATTCTATGGTCCCAAATATGGTACGGGGAAGGGATGATTGACTTCTTGAGTTGGATGATTTGATATTTGATACCATGGTCAATTTGACTTGATATGATTGAATGCCGAAACTGCCCAGAGCCGCCGTTCGGTTATTGGTAAGTTGAAGATACAGACCACAAGTATACTCTCTGTTAAATTCTGAGATGTGACATGGGCATTGCGCATTGAACCATTACTACTTCCTTCTGACTCGGTCAGCGCGGCCCTCTGTCACTGCCTTGTATGTTTGGACTGGCATCCTGCACAATATTTTGGGCTATTCAGCAACCCATTTCTAAGACCATGTTTGTGTACCAGGAAAAGGATTTTCTTATCTTCTTGGAAACGTGCAAAGAACAAGGGGGCCTTCATATTTCTTCATTACATTTTCATTACAGTATCTAGCTGCAAAAGTGGTCTAATCTCAACCCTGGATTAGTAAGCCCTTAGGCTGTTGAATTCGGGGGATGCCATTTAAATATCAGATGATCTCTATTTGATATCCCCTTAGTTAATGAACCAGGGTTTGTTAAACACAAATCCGGGTTTGACATTGTCTTGATATCCTGCAGCTACGAGAAGGGGCACCTCCGTAGTTCATCCAGTCATCTAGTGCTCTTCAGCGTACGATTTAGTCTGCCCCTGTGGCGGCCCAAACCACTGACGTGACACGGAAGGCTCCCGTTTTAAGAATTGCCTGTGGGAGCATCAGAGCAACGGGACATTGTGGCAGCACAAAAGGTTTGACCGAGCAGGGTGCATCGGCGCAAAAACGGCGATCAGCGTAACGGCGATCGGCGTAACGGCGTATTGGCGTAAAAACGGCGATCGGCGTAACGACGTATCGGCGTGGCAGCGCAATGACACCCGGTCAGCACAACGGCATGCCAGCGTTACAGCACAAAACGCCACAACCCACATATCGCGTATCCGCGTAGACACAGCGATCGGCGTATCGGCGTAAAAACGGCGATCGACGTAACGGCGTATCGGCGTAAACACAGTGATCGGCGTAACGGCGTATCAGCGTATTTACAGTTACGGATCCCCAACACGCTGAGAAAATCAACAGCATGCTCGCTATACTGTGAGGATACGGTCACCGCAACACTGCCTGTTTTGAGGCCCTGGTTTTGGAACCTCATTTTGATCAAATATATTGGGGAGGCCCATGTTTGCGCGTCTCCAAATGGACCCCTTCTTTGTGATATACATTGTTTTGCTCCAATTTCCATAGCCCCAGCCTCGAAGCCTGCCTCGAGGTGTTTTGTGCCAAAATTTCCATAGCCTCGCGACCCTGGAGGCGCGTTTCAAGGCCTGCCTCGAGGCTTGCTTCACCGACAAAAATTTTTCCCGGGAGCGTCTGAGCTGTGCCTGGGAACAGAATCGCCCAACAGCTTGCAGTGCAGGAATGCACGACAGAGCACGGCTTTTGTTGTCAGCGGTCACCAGGCGCAATGGTCTGGCCATTTTGGAAAACCCTTCGACCAGTATGACACAGCACATGCTCGCGCTTTGCGAATTTGGCACAAATTGGGCGAAGACGTGGTGTTTTGTGACAAGCCTGACATCGAGCTGTGGCCAAGCTTTGCTCTCATGGACCCAAGGCTCACGAATCTATTGTGGGTGTCCGACTGGCTGGTGGAACGTTCATGTCACGCCTCACTGCCGAGTACCCACCAGCCTTAGCCCAAGCATTGGCTGGGGTGATCGCCCCATATACTACAAACCAGGGCATGGCGGGCAAGCTGAGAGAGTGGAGAGATTAGTTGCCAGCTACACTCACATGGCCATGTGTAACCTCCAGAATTGAAGATGGGGGTGGTTTGCCAAGCACAGCCTTGCACACTGCCTCCTTGGGCATCTCTCCGTTGATTGCTATTTCAACGCCTGTGTGATTCGAGAGACTGCATGAAGATTGTGGCTCATCTTCAGTCGGCGGCGCCTGGGCCACCCTTGACAGATGCGGAGATCCAGCCCTATGCTTCAGACATGCTTGAGATCCTGGGAGTTGCTGACCGTGCGCTGGATGTGATGCATGTTGGACCAGGTCAACCTCTCAGACTCACGTTGTGGAAATTGCTCGCATCGTGTTGAAATGACCCAGACCTTGACTTTCTGGATGCCCTGGGGCATGGTGTCAAACTTGGTGTGAATTCCCAGCTGTCACCCTCCCCAGCATGGCCACCCAACACTGCGATTTTGCCAGATGACATTCCCTTGGTGGAATGCAATTCAGCTTGGAAGAGCGCCAGAGAAAACTTGCCTCTTGATCAGTCATTGGTGGCCGAAGAAGTCGCAGCTGGATGTGTGTCCATGGTTCCTGGGGGTGTGGCCGAGCTCAAGTCCAGATACGCTAGAGAGTGGCAGTGGGCAAATTGGGCCTAGTGATTGCTGAGGGCCGCTCCCTCGCTTGGTCGTTGATAGCTCTGTCTCCAATGTGGCGACCAACGCAGTTTTACCCAATCACATGTTACTCACGCATCAGTGACTTGCTGCGCTGTGCACCATCATCAATGGCTCGTGAACAGATCATGCAGTTGACATTGGACGTCTCAAAAGCGCACCGGCGCATCTTGGTACATCCAGATGATCGTAGCCTACTCTGTTTCCATGTGGGTGATGACCTTTACCAATGCATCACTTTGCATTTCGGCGCCAGAGTGAGTGGTTGGGCGTGGGGCCGAGTGCCCGGCCTGATGATTCGCACCTCACATGCCATCCTTGACCACAAACATGCACTTTGGCAGTACGTGGACGATCTGCTTGCATGGCTCGACAAGCAATCAGCCCCACTTTGGGCATCATGTTTGGTCATCTTATTCATCATACTTAGCATACCCATGAGTTGGCACAAGGCGGCCTTATCCGCCAACCTAACTGGATCGGGTGGTCCATCTGTGTGGAAACATGGACGATACAGGTCCCACAGCAGAAGCTTGCGGTCATTCTGTCTCAACTGGATTCTTCGGCGATGGACTCCAAATTGTTGGTTAAAAGTTGGGAGTTTATTGCGGGCAGACTTTTGTGGCTCACCTCTGCATGGCAACATTTGAGACCTCTTTCGATTCCTCTGCAGAGCATTGAGGAACATTCCACTCACGATGGTGGGGGTTGATCATGTCACTTTCGCAGAACTTGTGGATGGTGTTTCACCTATGTCAGACCGGCTCCACAGTTTGATTGCAGGCATCCATTTGCGACGTGTGGCTAACACCAATGTTGTCACCAAAGCAGACCAGTATGGCTTGGCGTTTCAGATCCATCATCTCCCAACCGATTGCTGGATGAAGATGCTGTCGATGGTATTGCTGCGTGGCAGGCTATCTTGTCCTCTGCCTCATTTTGGATCTCCATGGTACAATCGCAGACGTTGCCGGTTCAGGCTACAGCAGATGCTATGGCCAATACAGACTTTGCAGGTTTTGGAGGTGCAGCTATCTTCCCTGATGGATCTTGCGCCTGGTTTCAGCTGAGGTTTCACTGTCAGAAGCCAAAGCGCACTGGAGCAGAGTCGGCACAGACATGCAAAGACACATTGCAGTATGGGAATTACTCGCGCAGTTCATCCTCACTAGCTGCATGGTTGCGCATTTGCCCTGCAACCGTGGTCGGGTAAAAATGTCACCAAGGCACTGATAACAGTGCAGCTGACGCCGCAGCAGCTAAAGGCATCACTATGACTACAGGAATGGCGCGCATCATTGCACCATACTTTCTCTACATGCGAAGATGGCACGTGTATGCTGAAATCACCCACATCCCTGGACACCTCAATGATCTGGCTGATTCACTCAGTCGTTTCGAGCCTCCATCATGTCCCTTGGACCCAGCTGCTCAACAGAAGATTGACTGGCGGAACCTGACTATTTAATCAGACAGGCATCCAAACTTTTCAAGCATCGGCCAAATGGCGTTCTACTTTTCGCATCCGCTGTGCTTGAAAAACATAGCAGCACGAATCCCAATTTGTTTTGGGAGGGGTAGTTGGCTCCGGCTGGTCTTCATTCGATTGGTGTTGGCATGTATGTTTGACTACCCCACTTTTTACCCGTTGTATTTTGATCCGCTGATCTTGTACCATCTTTGATACATCCTTGGGGGGGTTGAATTTCATGTTTCACTTGGGATCTATCCATCACACATTTTGGCCGCTGGTTTGTGTGGTATAAATTGAGATCCCTGAAACCGATCGATGCACCAGACGCTATCATTTTGGCCACCCGTTTGTGTGGTATAAATTGAGATCCCTGAAACCGATCGATGCACCAGACGCTATCTTCGTGCGTGCTGCTTATGTCTCATTTTCAGTAGGGAGAATCTTGAAGCGTAACGGAAGCCAAGTATTGAACAGATAGATAGATGGATATCTAGATATATGTATATACCTATACATCGTATAGGTATATACTTATATATATATAGAGACAAATAAATAGATATAGATATATAGATATGTAGATATATAGATTTTTAGATATACAGATACATAAGTATACAGGTATATGGATATTTAGATATACAGATATATAGATATATGGATTTGTAGATACATAGATGTTAAGATATGAAAACATAGATATATAGATTTTTAGATATATAGAAATATAATTTTCAGAATATAAATATGCAGATATGCAGATATGTAGATATATGCATAGACAGATAGATAGATAGATAGATAGATAGATAGAATATATATATATATTGAGTTTACAAAATATGTAGATAACAGAATTATAGATATACACATATTTGACATTTAGTGAAATCGCTATTTACATAGATAATTTTACAAATATATAGGCACATAGATACATAGGTATATTGATACATAGATGTAGATATATGAATATATATATGTATGTAAATACATAGGTACATAGATATGTAGATATTTAGATATTTTAATGTATAGATCATTTAATACATAGATACATAGGCTCACAGACGAAATATAGATATATAGAGACAAAACATGTACAGAATATGGATATATATATATATGTACATTTAGGTATTTAGATATATAGATTTGTGGATATAGATAGAACAGATTATATAGATAATATAAGGTTTTAGATATAGACATTTTTAGATATAATTTTCAGGTATAGATATACATATTTATATCAGTACATAAATATCAATTTATATATACATATATATATATATGTATATTAAACCACCACCTTGTCCAAACAAAGTTTTCTCTTGGAAATTTGCTTGTGCCGTTCAGCTGGGGCTCCAAGATATCTTGCAAGTTCATGTGGCGGACATTCGTTTTGGGCCGAAAATTTTCTAACAATAATGCGGAAAATCAAAATTATAAAACCGCCGCCCCCCTAACCAGCAATTTGTGGGGCATTTTACATCATCCCAAATAGACATATACCCAATAAAAATCCGTTGGGTTTCCCTCATTAATCTTAACGGCGATGATGATGAAAACAATGATCACAATAATAAATAATCCAAAATAACTACAACATTAGATGAAAAAACACAGCCGTTCGCCAAAAAAAAATTGGCAAAGGTTGCTTTCAAACACACACATGCGCACACACACACAGACACACACTTTGACATCCACAATGTAAACCATGCAGCCAAAAATGCACTGGGCAAAAAAAATATACATAAAAGGGTTTCAACAAAACCAATCCATCGTTGCCATGGTTTTTGGAAACCGTACATTTCGACTCATGGCGATGTATCGCCCCAAAATGTGTTCAAGCCATGGCGTCGACATGGAAAATTGTTGGGGCACTGGCCTGTACGATTTCGATGAGTGCCACGATGATCATTTTCAACGCTTCCTTGCTGCTGAAGCTGAACCACAGGGGAGGCCTCAGGCAGTGAGGTAGTGTCCCAAAGAACATCCATGAAGATCCATCGGTCCATCAACAACCCCTTGTGTCCCATGGAACCGTGATGCCATGAGGTTGCAAGGCTTCAGACATCCTGTGTGGCTCACATTCTGGCACCAATCAGTCCCTTGCTCTGTAAATTTTGAAGTTGCCAAAAAACACCACCCACACAGAAGGAAAATGAAAAGGAAAATGAACACATATGGAAATTGTTTTGCGCATCTTCCTGAAGGGTTAAGTCCGTGTTTTCAAACCAGTCACCATTTGGAAGCCAGAAGCACCAACATCACGATTGAGTTCCAAATACGGGACTTCGGAAATGGAAACCACTTCGTTGGAGATGCAGGGCGCAATTTCTGGGCAATGTCCGATCTCCAGGTTAGCACCGCTTGCGTGGTGCTGGTGCGTTGTTTGAAACCATCCCTGGTCAGTACAGGAGATGAGGCTGGGCCTGCCCATCTCAATGCTGTCGCACTGTTTGTTTGGCCACCTTGGTTATTTTTTATAAACGCCCAAACCAAACCATCGGTGTTGGATAGTTGGAAGATCTGGACGATCTAAACATTGAAAACATGTTATATATATATAATGGCATTGTCTGCAACATCTTGGCAATTTTGACGGCTTGACTCCAGAGGCTGAGGGCCGTCCTGCCCTGACCTTCTTCTCTGCCTTGCGGCTGGGGTTTCCGATTGCTGCCACGCAATGCCTCGGTCTGATCGCTGGGACTTTCTGCACAGATTTGGACGTTCACAACCCTGGTACCCTAGGGCCCTAGGTACGCTGAAATAGCTCAGTGGATGTTTTGTTCTCCCAAAGATGGTAATAATATGTAATAATAGGTCTTGACCCATCCACGAATATGATGGATGAAGCGTGGTGAATGATGAACTATATATATATATATTGTTGTCATGGTTGAGGAGGATGATGAGGATGAGGATGAGGCTTGAGGTTTGAGGTTTGAGGATGAGGATGTTGGTGATGATGATGATGATGAGGATGACGATGACGATGGCGATGAGGATGATGATGATGATGACGATGGCGATGATGATGATGATGATGATGATGATGATGATGATGATGATGATGATGATGATGATGATGATGATGAGGATGACGATTACGATGGGGATGGGGATGGGGATGAGGATGACGATTACGATGGGGATGAGGATGATGATGATGATGATGATGATGATGATGCTGATGCTGATGCTGATGCTGGTGGTGGTGGTGGTGGTGGTGGTGGTTTGGAGGAGGAAACACGTGGTGATTTTTATTTTCACAGACGTGCTGGGATGAACGAAACATTTACCTTCCTTCTGCAACTGCCATGAACGCCGTTTCCGGCAGCTCAGGAATACTGCAGTGATGCTTGGTTGATGATTTATCAATATTTTGATATTGTCGCATTGGAGTAGTAGACTCAATCCTGAACACTTGGTTTGGCAACTGCCATTTCAAAATGGAGTGTTTTTTTTTCTCTCCGTTTTGCGTTTTTTTGTTTTCACTGTCATTGCTTCTCTGCTTTTCTGCTTTTCCCCGCTTCTTTGCTTCTCTGCGTTTCCTGTTTTTCTGCTTCGTTGCTTTTCTGCTTTTCCCTGCTTCTTTGCTTCTTTTTTGCTTATCTGCTTCTGTGCTTCTCTGCTTTTCTACTTTTCCCTGCTTCTCCGCTTTTCTGCTTTTCCCTTTGTTTTTGGTTCCCAAGTCTATATTAAACCTAATAAGTACTATGTAGATATAAATCAACCCGAAACCAACCCTAAATCAACCCCAAGCCACCCTCGAAAAAACTCAAGCAACCCTTTCTAAGCAAACCTAAACACACCTTAAATAGATCGAACATTAGCAACAAATAAACCCTCAACAAACGCTAAATAGGTCCTCAACCAACCCTAAATAGATCTTAAATCAACCCTAAATAGATCTCAAATCAAGCCTAAATAAACCCTAAACCAGCCTTAATAAACTTGAAACCAACCCCTAAATAGATCCTAAACCAGCCCTAGATAATCCTGAGCCAAGCCTAAATAAACCCTAAACGACAATAGACCATAAACCCAAATCACGAAAGGCAGCTCCAGTCAGGCTACCTTGAGTTTTGCTCTACGAAGTGAAGGGGACGGTGGCCAGCCCCGTTACCTGATTATTCAGGAGATTGCTAGTCATTTCAGTACACCCCCTCTCCGCCCCCTCCACGAACCCTAAGAGCCTGAAAACTGCATAAATATTTGTGTTTTTGCTAGGCACTGGCCAAAAAACATTGTAAATCTCGTGTTTTTTGTCCCCCGAGGCCAAAGAACATGTTTTTTTGCTCCGAGAGTTTCAAAAAAACGTGAAAACACCACCTATTTGACGATTTTCGGCCACTACGGGACTGAGAAAAAAGCTGCACGGGTAGCAGCGGCAACGGCAACGGCAATGGCAACGGCAGCAACAACAACAACAGCAGCAGCAACAACAACAACAAGAAGAAGAACAACAAGAAGAAGAAGAAGAAGAACAAACAACAAACACCAGCAACTACAACAGCAACAGCAACAGCAACAACAAAAACATCGAAATTTATGATCAGAGCGTTGCCCGCTGGACCTCAACCACAAAGAAACTCCGAAGATATACCAGATAGAATGCCAGAAAGAATTGCAGAAAATATATGAGATAAAATGCGAAAGCCAGATAGCATGTCAGAAAATATGTCAAAATGGGGATCACTCGAAGAAAGCAACTTGTTCCGAAGGCTTTCAAAAATAGACTTAAGACAGCCAAAATGACGCCTTGTGGGGCCCTGCGGGCATCATCGCCATCATCAACAGCGGTAGTGACATCAAACATTTGATCTTGGATTCTTTTGTTCCCCACCTGCCAGTGCCCTGTGAGGGTTGTTAGATTTTATCAGAGCTGTTGCCCTCCTCCTCCTCCTCCGCCTCCTCCTCCGCTTCGTTCTCCTCCTCCTCCTCCTGCAGTTTCTCCTCGACCATGTCTGCATCAACTTCCACCTCCACTTCCGCCTTGCCAACTCTTCGCCAAGCTCTTTGCCAACTTCCGAGCTCAGTGCGCACTGCTGGACCTCAACCCGGGACCTTCCCAGCTCAGTGCGCACTGCTGGACCTCAACCTGGGACCTTCCCAGCTCAGTGTGCACTGCTGGACCTCAACCTGGGACCTTCCCAGCTCAGTGTGCACCGCTGGACCTCAACCTGGGACCTGCCCAGCTCAGTGTGCACCGCTGGACCTCAACCTGGGACCTTCCCAGCTCAGTGTGCACCGCTGGACCTCAACGGCCAGATAGAATGCCAGAAGATATGCCAGATAGAGTGCCAGAAGATATGCCAGATAGAATGTTAGAAATATGCCAGATAGAGTGCCAGAAGATATGCCAGAAGATATGCCAGATAGATGCCAGAAGGTGCCAATAGAATGTCAGATAGAATGCCAGAAGATATGCCAGATAAAGTGCCAGAATGTTTGCCAGATAGAATGCCAGAAGATTTGAGTAGATAATATGCCAGAAGATATGCCAGATAGAATGCCAGAAGATATGCCGGATAGAATGCCAGAAGATATGTCAGATAGAATGCCAGAAGATTTGCCAGTAACAAAATGTATAGATGTCATGGTGGGGATCACACGAAGTAAAGTAATTTCATTTTTTTTGCGCTTTGGCTGTGGTGACGCATTTTGCACTGATACGTTTCTACACACAGACGACGTTCTGCACAGAAGCCTTTGCACAGAGCAGCTTTTACGCGCAGATATTCTTACACAGAGAAGTTTGTGCACAAAAAAACCTTTGTGCATCAACGCCTTTACACACAAAGGTTTTTACGCAAAGAAGGAAGTATTTACACAGAGATGCTTTGTACAAAGATGTTTTTGCGCGCATAAATAAAGGCGCATGGGCGTTTTTACACACAGAACCTTTTCCACAGAGAAACCTTTGCACAGAACAGTTTTCACACATGTTTTTCTACACAAAAAACATTTGACACAGAGAAAATTGTACACACAGATTGCACACAGAAGCTTTTACAGACCGACTTTTTTGCACGCAGAAACTTCACCCGGAACAGGTTTTACGCAGCAAAAATTTTTTTCGCACACAAGCCTTGACGCACAAGAACACATATTCACAACAGTTTTTACACAAAAATTTTTACACAGAAAATTCTCCGCACAGAAGTCTTACGCACAGAAGTCTTACGCACAGAAGGTTTTACGCACAGCATCGCGCAACATATTTTTACATACAGACGGTTTTACACAGATGTGTTTGCACAGACACAAATTGCACACAGAAACTTGTGCACACAGCACGCGTTTACACACAGCCAACTTTTACACAGGGAAACTTTGTTTCCCCTTCTTGATCACCTACCTTTCGTGTTCCCCCTCTCAAGTAAACCCTCAACCAACCCTAAATAAACACTAAACCGGCCCCCCAAAAAATCCAGAACCAACTCAAAAGAAACCCCAAAACACACCCTTAAAAAAACTCTAGACCAAACCTAAAACCGACCCTAAACCAACCCCAAATAAACCCAAAACCAACCCTAAACTAATCCTAAATATACCCTAAACCAATCCAAAATGAACCCTAGGTGCCACAGTTTGAGCACCAAAATGTTGCAAAAACCATGGAGAATAGGAGGTTAAACCTCCAAAATGTTCCAAATACGGTTGAAATGGCAGCTTCCAGCTCCAAAATGCTGCAAAGCAAGGAAAACGGGCAGAACAGGAAATAGAAAAACACAAATCGGAAAAACAAATCCCTAAACAACTCCGAACCGATCAACATTTTGCTGTTGGACTTGCAGAGTTCCACAACTGAAATATCAAACTTGAATCCAACAAGATACCAATTGCCCCATGCCAGCAAGAAGTCTTTATAACTTGAATCCATCAGCTAAGCCTATGTGGAACAAGTCCTCTCGATTGGAAATTTGGCACCTGCTGTGGCCGATGCTGAGGATGTACCTTTCTGTGGGTTTCTGCCAGATGATTAAAGCCTGGACTGCTTCAGCCGTTGCGTGGACCTGCACATATGTTGTCGGTGTTCATGAGCTCTGCAAGTGTTTAGTGCAACAGCATTCGCTGATTCGGAGATTCAGTGTGGTACCATATGTTGCAGTCTGTATCGTCTTTTGCTTTCAGTTTATGACAAGGCACAACCCAAAGATCTGAACAAAGAGCATTGGCAGCAAGGCTTCGTTTCAAGCCAAGGTTTATGTGGTTGGCTGCTTCTGCGGCCTCCAACACTGGTCAATAGCAGTAGCCAAGACTCTGGTGATTTGCCAGGCTCTGTTTTTTGTTCCTGCAGTTTTAACTTTTGGACACTATGTGGATCTATTTGGATTTATTTAGATCTATTTGGTGTGTTCATTCAAATGATCGGGAAGCAATTTATCATATTTTTCTTATGTTTTGCACGCAGCGCCCAGGACCTTGCTGCTCATCACTTTTGGCCTTATGGTCACCAGCGCTGGCGAGGTGAAATTCGATCCCTATGGATTTCTGATGCAGGCGCAAGATGTGAGGTTTGGGATCAGGATGATCAGGATTTGAGATCGAATTCTTGAGGTTGGAAATATATATATTATATAATATTATATTATATTATATTATATTTATATTATATTTATATTATATTGTATTATATTATATTATATTATATAATATAATATATATATATAACCATGTGTGCTGGTGTTGACAGTATCGTGTGTATGGTGTTGGACCGTGTCGGACGGTGTCGGATGACACAGCCCCAACAATTGCAGCCTAAAGTATGGCTGCGAACATGTCCCATGACCATATAGAGGAATGCATTTGCGGTCTGATTGTATGTTTCTATGTCTATATTTTTTTCTGATGTTTATTGCGAGCCAAACCACCTCTTTTCTACAGTTCAGCTCCACTGCCCACATCTTCACCAGGTCCACTTCCCGTGTTCAGCTCCTCCTCTTTCCTCAACCCTTCGGGCCCTGAACGGGCCTTCTAGCTTAGTCAGGTCTTCAGAACCTGTTCCAAGAGTGTTCGGGTCCACTTGTTGCTTCGACTGTTCCCAACAACATCGTTGCACATCTCACATTCACATTGATGAATAATATGAAACGTATTCAAATCCAATTTTAGACAGTGTGTTGTTCCATGGCAAAATTGCAGGTGACAGCACTTTTTTCGGAGGCCTGCCGGATCAATCTGGTGGAAATCCGACGCTGGGCTGGGAGCAAACATTTGGTAGCTTTCTATTTGTCAAAACGCAACGGTGTCAAAGTGAGCAGCCCTTTAAAACCCAGTCTTTTTCCCCGACCTTGTTGACAGAGGCATGCAACAAGGCTACAAAGTACCCCAAGATTTATAGAGAAGTTTCAATATACCGTACCAGTAGTACCGCACAAGGCGGTGGCGGAAGTTTCAAAAATAAGAAACCTAAAGGAGAGGTTGGTTGTTGTGAATCACGGATGGCAGAGCGAATCCACTGATGGACCGGTGGTTGGAGTTGTGTTTTTTGGAATGGTTGCAATGGTTGCAGTGGTCACCTTACCACAACTGCTGGATGTAGTGTGATGTGTGGTGTAGTGCAGTTGTAGTTGTAGTTGCAGTTGTAGCTGTAGTTGTAGTGTAGTGTAGTGGAGCTGTAGCTGTAGCTGTAATGTAGTGTAAGTAGTGTATTTGCAAGTGCAGTTGCAGTTGTCGTCGTGGTGTGGTGTAATTAGTGTATATAGCGTAGTGCAGCGTAATGTCGTGTAGTGTTGTGCAGTGTAGTGTGGTATAGTATAGTGTAGTCTAGTGTAAGGTAGTGTAGTTGTAGTTGTAGTGTGGTGCAGTGTAATTAGTGTAGTGTAGTGTAGGTCTAGTTGTAGTGTAGTGCAGCGTAATTAGTCTAGTGTAGTGTAATGTAGTGTAATGTAGTGTAGTGTAGTGTAGCGTAGTGAAGTGTAGTGAAGTGTGGTGAAGTGTAGTGAAGTGTAGCGTACTGTAGTGTAGTGTAGTGTAGCTGTAATTGTAGTGGTAGTTGTAGTTGCAGTTGCAGCCGCAGTTGTAGTTGTATTGTGATGCAATGTAATCAATGCAGTGTAGTGTTGTGTAATGTAGTGTGGTTGTAGTTGTAGTTGTATTTGTAGTTGTAGTGTACTGCAAAGTAATTAGTGTAGTGTAGTGTAGCTGTAATTGTAGTTGTAGTTGTGGTAGTGGTAATGGTGGTGGTAGTAGTAGTAGTAGTAGTAGTAGTTGTTGTTGTTGTTGGTGTTGGTGTTGGTTGTTGTTGTTGGTTGTTGTTGTTGTTGTTGCTGTTGCTGTTGCTGTTGTTGTTGTTGTTGGTGGTGGTGGTGGTGGTGGTGTTGGTGTTGTTGGTGTTGTTGGTGTTGTTGGTGTTGTTGGTGTTGTTGGTGTTGTTGGTGTAGTGTAGTGTAATTGGTGTAGTTTAATGTAGCGTAGTATATTTGTATTGTAGTTGTGGCAGTAGTGTAGTGTAGTGTAGTGGTAGTTGTAGTTGTAGTTGTCTATCTACCTGTCTGTCTGCAAGCGTGAAAACGCAGCTATTTTGCGACACTTCCTCAATTTTTGAACTTGACAACGTCAAAAACGAAACAATTCTGCGAGACCTCCTCAATTTTTGAACTTGACAACATCAAAAACGAAACAATTCTGCGAGACTTCCTCAATTTCCGGAGTTGATGACATCAAAAATGAAACAATTCTGCGAGACTTCCTTCAAAAATGGAAAGTTCAGTGCAGAGCTGACGGCCTCGTACCAATAAGTTTTACGATTTTTCCACTCCACCTGTCTAAAGTATTGCGCCTGCCACGAAAAAGTGATGCCAGGTCATACGAAGTGCTGCACCTGTCACGCAAAATCATTTTCCCAAAATTGAAGATCTGATGCTCCAAAATGCAAGCCCTCTCAGGAAATCAGCGCCCAGACCTCCTAACATCTCTGATAAACATGTCTCTTGTCCTGCGCCTGCCACGGAAAATGCATCTTTGCAGATCCTCTTCAAATGTCCCACGCCTGCCATCGTTTTTGGACATGCTACAAAACCCTAACGTTTTGCTCACTTTTGACAAGGTGCACAATCCCTTGCGCCTGCCACGCGAAACGACATCTGAACGTCAAAAAGTGGTCCGAACATGTGGTGTTTTTAACATTTTGACTTCGAAATGTGCTTCGCGCCACAACGGCGCGCGCTTTTTCGACATCTCAACTTCCAATACATTTTGACTTCGAAATGTGCTTCGCGCCGCAGCGGCATGCACTTTTTCGACATCTCAACTTCCAAAAGTGCTCCGAACCTGAGGTGTGTTTTGTACATTTTGACTTCGAAATGTGCTTCGCGCCACAACGGCGTGCAATTTTTCGATATCTCAACTTCCAAAAGTGGTCCGGACCTGGTGTGTTTTGTACATCTTGCATTTTGACTTCGAAATGCGCTTCGCGCCACAACGGCGTGCAATTTTTCATCTCTTATCTGGCCAGCTGGCTCCGCACCCACCACTTTAGCGAGCCTACTTTTCGACCCTCCGGAGCCACAAATCATTGGAAAACACAGTGTTTCGCGACTTTCCTACCTTTTTGCGCTCCTGGATCTTCTTTCTTCTGAGACTTTCTCTTTCTTCTTCTCTTTTCTTCTCTGACTCTTCCCACCTCTGCTTTTCCATCTGTCCATATTGTCGGAAGTTTGACTTCTAAACTTCCTTCGATAAGGACCGTATACCAAACACTTCCATGTTTGCTCCCAATTTTTGATCGGTTATCTCCCTGGACTCGCCTTTCTTTGCTCATTTTGCTCGAGGGCTCAAGTCTGCCGGCTACAAACTGAATCCTTTGAGCTCCGTCATGCTAACAGCTCCAATTGCATCGGTGTTGCCACTGGGATCTGACCTGGGCATGTTGTGAGGTGCCGAACAGCTAGTGGAGCTGAAAGAAAACAAAATGATGTAAACTCGAATAATTCAACGTGTTGATGAATTTTTATTTTCATGAAGTGATCAGAGTGTACCATGTCCACATGGAAAACGGCGTTGAACACTTGAAATTTATATGTTGGACACATTCATTTGCCGCTTGCATTTAAACGTGATGGTTTCATATGTTCAGGCTCAAGTTAGCCCCCTTGGATCAGATTATCAGATCGATTCTTCTCTTGAAACTTGGTGGTCATAAGGTTGGTAAGTTTCCGGGCTGTGTGAATTTGCCTCGAACAATATCTGGATTAAGGGGCTGTCCCTGTTCCCCCCCCTTCCATGTCCCATCCAGTGCATTTGAGGCTCTTGATCATTGGCTTGGTGACAGATGGAGATGCCATCACACCGGAAGTAATACAAGAGGTTGGTGAAGTGAAGCTCTTGGCCAACGGCCTGGTCACTTGGTCGCATGTGAGTACTCTGAGTACTCATGTGCGAATAGTTGACATTTGCCCCTTGTGAAATCGGCAGACCAAGCTATGAGTCAGATCCAGCATGGCCGTAGTTGTTCTTCAGTGCGCTATTGAGACTATTGAGGTTGCATTTCTTCTGAATGTGGCAATCTTCTTGGCCATTCAAGTTTGTTCTGGACTGGTCTATTCCCTTGCAGGCATTGTGAAGGACAGGCTTCTGACCTTGACACTGAACCTAGTGACAAGTGCAGGTGGGGAGGAGCTGCAATTCGAAGATGCTATCATGTGACAAGTGCAAAAGAGTCATGGTTTGACATGAAAGTCGTTTCGTGGAGATTCCAGGCGGTCAAAGTGGGTCGGAAACACTGGGACCACCCCAAATCCACAAATGCACCAACTATTTTTTCTCAGGGAAAAGCATGTCTGAGGACCCTGAGAGCGCGTGTTTGCGTGATTTATATTTATGACTGTATTCCTTCTAGAAACTTGATAGAGCCCCGGACTCTGAATGCACAGTACGAGCTGAGAGTATATGCTGTTTAAAGACCCATCATGTTGGGACGAGTGTCGGTGGCGTGTTACTTTGTTGTTTTACTGCCGATGTGCCCATATATGCTGCTAGACTAGACATGGGCTGGTGGGAGAGGGTGGGGGAATCGGATATTAGGCTGCAGGATCTTTCCTTGCGCTTGCAGGAGTATATGATGCGACATTATGGTTGGGACATGGTGGGGCACTCTATTCTGGACCCCTCTGGGACACTATGACACTTGTGGGATTCATGCAAGACACTCTTGTCAGACACTCTTATGAGAGACTCTTGTGGGACACTCCTTTAACACATTTAAAGCATTCTTCTGAGACTTTCTTGTGAGACACTCCTTAAAACAGTGTCATGAAACACCCCTGAAAGGCACACACACGCGCACACTCCTGTGGGACACTCTTGCAAGAGACTCTGTCGGATACCTTACCTTTGGACGATATTCCTGCAAGACACTCTTGCTGTTTTTGCGGGATCCTCTTGTACGAGAGCTCTTTGGAGGACAAGTCTTGGTGTTACTTGTGGACGTGCGCCAAGTACCGCGCCCGCCATGCAAAATGATACGGCACATACACGGAGCATCTCACTTCTTGCAAAAGCCTGATAGAGAAGGTGTCCCCAGTACTGCGCCTACCATGCAAAATGATGTTCCACACTTCGAAATCTCGCTACTACAACTCTCCTGATGTATTGCCGCAAATTGCACTTCGTAACTCCTTCACCCGCAAGGTTGCGACTGGTGAATTGGGGCTGCCACATAAAACAATTTTGTCTTGGAAAAGCCGCGCAAAAGCATTGGGCTTGCCACAGAAATGAACCACTGGAGACTGGAAAGGCGAAGCATCTCACTCCTTGCAGCTGTACAACCGCAGAAAGCGAGCAAAGGGAAGTCGACCAAATACTGCGCCCACGCCCTTCGATCAACTTTCATACTTCAACCGTGCCACCTAAATTAACACTTTTGCGATGCTGTGCTTGCCACGCAACTGGCACTTAATGACTCTTTTGAGCAGCAGTTCCGTTGCGATTTGCAAACAAACTCACACCACAAGACCTCTAAAGTACTGCGCCTGTCGCGCAAAATCAACCTCGACCTCTCCCAAGTATTGCGGCTGCAACATCAAAAACAGCTTGCACAAACTGTGCAATAATATTTTTGCTTGTCACACAACACGCATTTCCACACGTCAAAGATGAAACCATCCATTCCTGCAGTTCGAACACTATCGGACCTTCCAACACCTTCAATATTACACGTTTTGAAAATTCCGGCAACGGAATCCCGTCATTGTAGGGCAGAAGATTGCAGACACCCCCCCCGCCCCCCAAATCAAATGGGAACCAAGGGTCTGCATTTGGAGGTCGCTTGGTGTGTTTGTTTTCGTTCTTTATTTTGTTTTCTTTCCCGGTTTTGTTCAGCGAACCAATGCCAAGAGAATACAACATTTCCAGGCTCACGTCCCTGCATCTTAAACGCATTTAGTGTGATTTGCTGGTTCCGTTTTCCCGAATGCGTAGCAAGGGTTCCCGTTTCACTCTGGGGGTATGGGGGTTGAGGGTGTGTTCGCTCGACGTTGCGTTTATGTTCGCAACCGCCAGCAACCGTTCGCAACCGTCCACGCGAGGTCGCTATGGCCGTGCCTATGGTAAGTTCTGCAAAAGGGGTCACTTTTGGAGGTTTCAAACGTCGTGTTGCCTTGTTTCGCCTGGCAGGTGTGGCACTTCGTGACATTCAGACGTGTTTTGTAACGTGTCGAAAGTTTTTTGTGTGGCAGGCGCAATACTTTTGCGTCATTTTCAGAAGATGAGTTCCAGTCTTCGTGGCAGGCGCAGCACTTTGGAAGTGTCCATCTTCATTTTGCGTGGCAGGCACTTTAGACGCATCGTGTTGCGTGCTTTTGCGAATCGCATTGTCAGGGCTGCGTCAAGTGGCGACACCGTGGCAGGCGTGGCATTTTGCGAGATGTGATGAAAATTGACGGAAGCCTCGCACGAAACATCGTGGAGGTTCATAAGAAAACTCGTGGGAAAACATCGATTTTGAAACTACAAAGTGTGAAAATTGGAAGAAGTCTCGCACGAAATGCTCGTTTTGATGCTCCAACATGTCTCCTCTCGAGTCTCTGGTTTTCCTGTGGCCTCGCCCTGTCTATGGGGGAAGCTGCAAAACCTATCCTGTTTCAAAGTTTCAAAGCCAGTTGTAAAGTGGTTTTGCGTGACAGGCGCGGCAGTTCGTGACATTCCCATGTGTCTGCGAACGTGTGGAAAGTCATTTGGTGTGGCAGGCGCAATACTTTTGCGTACTCTACACTCTACACTCTTCCACAGACTACACTCCACACTCCACACTCCACACTCCACACACAACACTCCCCACTTTACATTTTACACTGCGCACTCCACACTGTACACTCTACACGCCACACTCTACACTATACACTCCACACTCCACACTCTACACTCTACACTCCACACTCTACACTCTATACTCCACACTCTACACTCCCCACTCCACACTTTACACTTCACACTCTACACTTTACACTCCACACTCTACACATTACACTTTACACTTTACACTCCACACTACAGTGCGCACTCCACACTTTACACTCCATACTTTACACTCTACACTCTACACTCCGCACTTTACACTCCGCGCACCGCACTTTAGACTTTATACTTTACACCTTACACTCCCCACTTACACTCCCCACTGCACAGTTTGTACTCCACACTCTACACTTATACACTCCACACTCAACACTTTACACTTTACACTCCACACTCCGCACATTACACTCTACACTCCGCACTCTACACATACACTCCAGACTCCACACTTCACACTTCCACCCCACACTTTACAATTCACACTCCGCACTCCGCACTGTACCCTTTACACTCCACACATTACACTTTACACTGTGCACACCACACTTTTCACTTTACATTTTCAACTCCACACTGGACACTTTACACTTTCTTTACGCTTTTTTTGCACTTTCTTTACAAACCACACTTTACACTCCTCACTCCACACTCTACACTTTACACTCAACACTTCACACTCCACACTCTACACTTTACACTCCACACTTTACACTCCACGCTTTACACTTGACACTTTACCCTCCACACTCTACACTCCACACTCTACACTTTACACTCGCCACTTTACACTTTACACTCCACACTTTATACTTTACACTCCAAACTTTACACTCTACACTTTACACTCGACACTCCGCACTTTACACTTCACACTTTACACTTTGCACTGTGCACTTCATACCCCACGCTTTACACCCCACGCTTTACACTCCACACTTTACACTCCACACTTTACACTTCACACTCTACACTTTACACTCCGCACTCCACACTTTACATTCCACACTTTACACTCTACAATCCACACTCTACACTCCACACTCTACACTTTACACTCAACACTTTACACTCCTCACTCCACACTCTACACTTTACACTCCACACTTTACACTCTACACTCCACACTCCACACTTTACACTCTACACTCCACACTTTCCACTCCACACTTTACACTTCACACTTTACACTGTGCACATCACACACCGCACTTTACACCCCACACTTTGCACTCTACACTTCACACTCTACACTTTACACTCAACACTTTACACTCCTCACTCCACACTCTACAGTACACTCCACACTTTACACTCTACACTCCACACTCCAAACTTTACACTCTACACTCCACACTTTACATTCAAAACTTTACACTCCACACTCCACACTTTACACTTTACACTCAACACTTTACACTCCTCACTCCACACTCTGCACTTTACACTCTACACTTCCCACTCCTCGCTCCACGCTTTACACTTTACACTCCACACTTTACACTCCACGCTTGACACTTGACACTGTACCCTCCACCCGCTACACTCCACACTCTACACTGTACACTCACCACTTTACACTTTACACTCCACACTTTACACTTTACACTCCACACTTTACAGTCCACACTTTACATTTTACACTCCCCACTCCGCACTTTACACTTTACACTCCGCACTTTACACTTTACACTCCACACTTTACACTCCACGCTTTACACTTGACACTTTACCCTCCACACTCTACACTCCACGCTCTACACTTACACTCACCACTTTACACTTTACACTCCACGCTTTACACTTTACACTTCACAGTTTACACTCCACACTGTACACTTTACACTCCGCACTTTACACTTCACACTCTACACTTTACATTCCACACTCCACACTTTATACTATACACTCTGCACTCCACACTTTACACTCCACACTTTACATTCCACACTTTACACTTTACAATCCACACTCTACACTCCACACTCTACACTTTACACTCAACACTTTACACTCCTCACTCCACACTCTACACTTTACACTCCACACTTTACACTCCGCACTCCACACTTTACACTCTACACTCCACACTTTACACTCCACGCTTTACACTTGACACTTTGCACTTCTACACTCCACACTCCACACTCTACATCTTTCACGTCTATGTTGTTTACCTATCTACGTTTTTCGGAATCTGTACAATTATCATACGTGTGAGCATTCGGGTTCGTGGGCTGCATCTTGTTTTTTTTGTTTGCTTTCCGATCTTCGCAACTTTTTCATACACCAAAAGACTTGAACAAGGTAACTCTCAACCTATCCTCTGGGATTGGTCCAGGACATCTCCATCATCAGCGGCTCGGTGCTAATCCTGGGCAGCCAGGTGTCTATGATGCAGGTCTTGGGCTATAGCATCGCACTGGGAGGGATTCAGATCTACGGTATCGTCAGCCGGGAGCCGAGCAGATTTCAAGGCAGGGCAGGAGAATGGCAGATTTTGGTGGACGATGTTGGATGATGGGTAAAGAAGGGCCTTTGGGCCCAATGGTTTGGGGGTTGAGGGGGTTGAGGATGTGAGGACGGAGGTTTGCTGGCTTCCAGAGGGGCGTTTAGATGGGCAAAATCCATACTGGAACAAACAGCAGCGATGAGATTCCGTCAGAATATCCTGAAAGCGAAAACAAAATTACTGTACATAGGACTCATAGGATGCAGAATTCCACAGAAAGGGATGCTGTATATCTTCGCAAACTTGAACCATTCATAATCCAAGCAGCGGATCTTTTTCATGATATCATGGCGGATTCACGATCCTTAGGACTGCACTTCCAGGTTGTGTTTTTTGTTTTTTTCTGAAGATGGGGGCCTATGGTTGAAGATTTGTGTTCCACAATGTCTCATCCGTTGGCCCCAGTGTTCTCCCAGATTCGGGTCTTGTTCGTGGTCTTTGGCAGCATATGCGCAACCCTGCAGCACACATGGTGGCTCCTGAAGGTGTCGGCATGGAGGCTTGGCATATCGATTTTGGAGAATAGCTTGGCTACCAAATGAGAAATGGGTGTAAACCCAAAACTGCTTTTACTTCTTTTGTATGGAGCCTTGATGCTCGATTTCAGAGGACAGTCAAAAAAGCAAACACATCTCGATTGAAACCAGTTAATTTGAGGTAGTTTAGCTTGGGGGCAACGTATATACATATTACTTACTTTCCTTTCTTTGCCAAATCAAGAAATTGATAAAGCATACTGAATGCTTACAGGATAGAAAATATGACCAGATATGATATAACATCTTTCCACATCTTGCACCCAGGAAAAGTCAAAGTTGGAGACTGATTCTGCAGATTTGGAGCTGGGCAAAATGGGTGATGTAACTGGCGATACAACTGGTAGCATCAGAGACTCCCGTGAAAGACACGCTTTAGTCGCGACGAAAGACGAGTGTGATTAAAGCATATTGAAGCCACAAAGGGATCCTGATGGATTCCCAGTCCAGTAGCTTCCTGGTATCACATCTATCTGTCGCAACATCTACTAACTCTGTTCTTGTGGAAGTGTTTTTCACACTCTAAGCATTGAACCTTGACTCATGGTATCTGAAAGACTGGGTGCCTGACATTTGCACATTTGCCTCGGGCCTATAATCAGCGCCTGGAGCAACTTGAAAGTTCAGCAGCACTTTCTGGAAAAAAAGGTGATTGGTGATGTGTAAATTGGATTAAATCGGGACATGCCCACATATGTTGCAAGATCGGAGCTCCCAACAGATGCGCATGAAGTTGTTGCTCGTTCCATTTCGGAAGCAAGCTGTCGGTTCCTTGTGGTGGAGGCAATTTCAGGCTGATTCTAAGGCCTCTTTGGCTCTCAAAGCATTTTGCCATCATTTTGCCTGTCAGAACAGTCCATTTTGGGTATTTTGAGACAAGTTGCCTAGTTTTCAGTGGTCTTTGCAGCTCCACCTGCCGCAAATCCTTCCAGGATGGAAATGGATTTGTCTAGAGGAGACTGCACCACTGATTCCCAACACCAAGACAGACCATGATGGACGTTGGATTTTCTCAATCATTGTTCCATACGGGATTTTTGTCTGAATTGAAGTAAGATGCCTCAAGCACATGCATCAGATGTTTTGCCCATCCGCTGCTGCTGTGCGGCTCGTGAATATTGCAGCTTGTAGTGGTCTTAGATGCCCAGAGAGGATAGGGTTCCAATCCTTTTGGAGCCGTGTACGAACACCAAAAGAACAAATCTTGAGCGATGTGACGACACCGTCACTGAATGGTTCCACAAAAAGAGGAGTCAGCAGACTGAATAAGATGCTTCAGCAGCTTAGTAGTAAAGCTATGAATGGCATCATCATATTTTGATATATTTTCAGGACATTTATCTACCATAAGCAACTTAAAGGTTGGGCTTGGCCGTAGCAACGGCCATGCCGAAACGGAGTCGGTCAAAGGTGTGATGCCTCAGGAATATCATTATTTCATTTGGCTTTGTGTCTTCAGCTGGTTTGTTTCATGTCTCTTGTGAAGATGCCTTCTTTCTGAAGGCACCCTAACTTTGGGAGCCCGTGGAAAAGGTTGCAAAGCTGGTGATATGTGTAACGCAGTGAGTCCAAGGTTGGGGTGAAAGAAGAAGGTGCCAGTCGTGTTGCTTTGTTTAAGGTCCTCCAAAGTCACCGACTTGAGTGCCTTGTACACCGTTTGTGATAGCCGGAAAGGAGTCTCATAAGCGATCTGCTGGTGAGGGCATGACAGGTGTGACTGTGTCCAACTGTAGTGAGCAGGTGCCAAAAGAGTGGGAATCCAAAGGACGCTGTTTGAAGTCTTCAAATTGGTCACCAAGGTGCGTTGCAGTGCAGGTTTTCTTGGGGCTGCAAACTCTGAGATTCATGGAACCAGCCGCTTGTTTTGAGGACATGCCTAGATATGCCCCGATATGCTCCTTAATTCCAACATCTTGGACACACAATTCGTCTTGTTTGTGAGTCGAAAAAAAACTGCTTTTGCTGCGGGGTCCACCTGCAGCTAATTCTGAAAGATGAAGCTGAAGTGGTTGGTCCATGTTGGTCCTATCATGTCCTATCCTTTTTCTTTTCTTGTGGATCTAGGCCGACTGCAGTGATCCGCCATTGGCCCAGCGGTGGAGTCGAGTGGCACTGGGATCATGGGATATCCATTCCGTCCGATGGAGTGAGGCCACCAGACTCCGATGTCGCTGTCCACTTCGAGGCGGGTGCCACTGGATATGATCTTTGTTGCCTCCAATATTTTTCTGAAATCCAGACATATTCAGACTTAGTTTGTTTGTAGAACATGATTTGTATTTCTTGATGGTTTTGATGGTGTGTTAATGGTGTTGATGCTATTTCTGAACGGTTTCAGCAACTTCTTTGCAATAGTTTCTTTGGTGGAAACCTGGCAAGCCATGGACACGTAGCTTGTGCCAGTCGAGGTTTTCTGATGTGGTGTTACAATTTCCCTTGGCTCAAAGCAAACACAAAAGGGTTGTCGAAAAATTTGGGGAACCCCAAACCAAACCAAACACTGGATATCGGCATACCTATTCTTGAGCGTGTCTGCAAGTACATCATAGAACCGCCGGTGCATTTGGAATTCTCGCTTGATTACGGAGCTTTTTCTCAATGAAACATTTTTGTTTGGGAAGTGGGACAACTTGCCAGTATGTAATGTATGTATAATTGGTGCCCTGCACGGCAAGCACCTTTTGAACTGTCGAGGAGACTTCAAGATGATATCGTCAAGAATGAGATTCCCATACTTGGTCATGTTGATTTGATAGTGGTGACACTTATTTCGTATCAATTCTACCTATATACTTTGGATCTTTAAATGTGACTCCAATACGACCTTCAGTACCTTGAACCCATAGACTTCTGGGTCGCCACCCTCCCACAACACCATGCTGGGGTGTTCTGGAAGGTACCCAGCGCTTTCAGTGAGGATTCAGCTCCTTCACGATCGGTGTGTAGCCCTGGTCTAGCTGCTGCTTACGGTCACAAGGGAACTTGGGGGCTCTGGGAATGATCACTTTAGAGGGGAGCAAAATTGTCTGAGGATGAAGGAAAGACGGCTGTTGATGCACCGGTCGAAGAAGTCGCGCGTGGTGATTGGGAAATGAAGCAGTCGGGATCCCAAATGAAAAGGCGTTTCAAGCTGCCTTGAAGAGCATGTTCAAACAGTTGAACTCATGATGTCACGGTTGATCATTCGCGGTATGATGATTATGATGAGCATAGGCCCGCAGTGGCGCCAGAATTTTCGAGGATAGCGACCTCAGAGGCCGGCATTGCGTTGGATCTCCTACCCCCAGATGGTGGTCATATGTTCTGCCCCCACATCCCATGGAATTTGATATACAGTATCTACTCGGGTCTGGCATCCTGAAATCATAAGTCTAATATGGAACCAATCATCATTGGCAGCCAAGAGCAACACTGCTGGGGTATCACTAATTAAAACACACTGAAAAAGCAGGTCTGAAAATTGGGATATGTTACAATTTAGACGATGCATTTCATATAATCGACATTTGAGGGGGAAAGCGTATTTCCACTACATATGGCAGCAGGCAGTTGGGATCTTGATTATGTTCAGCTCCGCCGGTAGTGGTTCCTTTAGGATCCTTTTCATGGGTATACAACCACCCATGGTTGGTCATGACATCTTACATCCATTCCAAAATTGTTGGTGCCTTAGCCCTGCAGGAGCAACCTGGCTCCGAAGCCATTGGAGCTGGACCTGTTCCCACCAGTCCCAGCCTGGGTGCGCTGCCGCATTGGGTCGTGCGGGGTTCGTGTGGTTTCTTGAAGCAAGAGCCGGGATCTGCCCCGGGAGTGCCCCGTATCTGCCAAGCCGCTCAAGGCGCTCAAGGCAATAGGCCCGCAGACCTTTGGCTCTGTGTCACCACCAGGCGATCAAACAGTATGACGTGTGCTACCACCACTTTATTAGCATTCGAAAGCAATTGCTTAACTAATTTTGCTCCTTTATGCTGTGTGCATTGGCAATCTTGGTGTATTCTGAGTCTAAGAGGAGATAGCGGAAAGCACAGCCCCTTTGTTTGATTTCGGCATCAACCTGTGCTTTCGAGTGCCATGCGCTGGGCTCGTTCAGAGCAAACATGGCCCCAATGTCTGCGAGACCAACGAGCAAGTGACATGGCAGCCACGTAGCATGCGAAGCTTGAGAATCAAGGATTCCTTAAGTCTTGAGAAGGGGTAATACAGTTGGTTATGACATGTTATGACTCTGTTCCCAGCTCTGACTTTGATCCAAGTTAGGAGATAGAGACTTTGGATGACTTCGATCTAGTTCCAGCCAGTTCGGTCTCGACACCAGAGCCTCTTCCCATATCAACTTCACTTGACCTGAGGCGACGCAGCACCGATGCCGAAGGAGGCGGTGGGAGACATATAGCATGCACGGGAAGCCTCGGGAAACTGTTGTCCATATCCCTTGGTATGGGAATGTATGAGAAGAAAACTATGAATCTGGCCCGACAGAGGGTGTTCACAGTTGTGATTCCATGGTTGAAACGGGCATTTCTGGGTTATGTCCGATGCCGGGTTAGCTTGTAATATCTCATACAGGTACACGTCAAGACACACTCCTTCCGCAGGCAAATCTTCATCTCGCCCAGCATCCGCTGAGATGACGGGCAGCCGAACAGTGCAGCGCTTGGTGTGCCTTGGATTGCCCAGTTTATTGTTGGGGTCCCTGTTTGGAGCAGAGTGGCAGCGTCTCTAGGAGATTCAGGGCCGGAAAGCCCGGCCTTTTGAATGCCGGCCATAGGTGCTTCATTGAATTCATCGTATGGCTGATCAGTTGGATGAATGAACGAATGAGTGGGTGAGTTAACGAATGAGCGGGTTAATGAATTATGAATTGATCAATGAGTGGGTGAACGAATGAATAGTGAATGAAATGAAATGAAATGAAATGAAATGAAATGAAATGAATGAATGAGTGATGGATTGCACTAATGCACTAATTAGTTCATTAACCATTTAATGAATGGAGGAAGAAGAAAACCATGAATTCCTGACGCGATACATGAGCTACTTTGCTGTGAGCGGCCTGTTCTGCAAGTCAATTCTTTGCCCGCACAGCCATCGCAATACGTTCAAAGACCCACCAGTCGCATGCATAGAAGATGGCCCCCACCAAATCTTAAACTATCCATTGCGCTGTTGTTGCAACGCGTTTAGCAATTTAGGGAACTTGTGCTGGTAGAATTCTTGCTTGTCATTGTAGTTCTGATTCAGAGGCATATCACCCAGATTCGATGTAGAAATGACATCATTGGCATTTCGGAGAGGATCCTGTCGGATTAGATTCACATTACATCGCATTACCTTGCGTTGCATTGAAAGGGGGCATCGCGTCGCATTGCAGGACATCACATCGAATTAGCACACGTGCATAGATAACTATTGGGCAGTTGTGCACACACACAGATATACATAGACTAGACGAGTATGTTCATAATATTAAGGGCTGCCGCCCCTGCCGCCGACCCCGGAAAAAACTTTTTGGTGCTTCGCACCTTGAGGCTTTCGCCCTTTTTCCTATGTATATTGTTGTGAAATATATTTGATAGGTTGGAACTTGTATTTGTAAATGGGTTTTTCATTTGGGTGTATGTTAATACCAGTAGTACCGCACAAGGCGGTGGCGGAAGTTTCAAAAATAGGAAACCTATAGGAGAGATTGGTTGTTGTGAATCAGGGATGGCAGAGCGAATCCACTGATGGACCGAAAGGTGGTTGGAGTTGTGTTTGCTGGAATGGTTGCAATGGTTGCAGTGGTCACCTCACCCACAATTGCTGGATGTAGTGTGATGTACTGCAACTGTAGTTGTAGTTGTAGCGTAGTGGAGTTGTAGTTGTGGTGTAATGTAATTAGTGTAGTGTAGTTGCAGTCATATAGTTGTAACTAGTTGTTTTGTAGTTGTAGTTGTAGTTGTTGTAGTTGTAGTTGTTGTTGTTGTAGTTGTAGCTGTAGTTGTTGTGTGGTTGTAGTTGTTGTGTACTGTAGTTGTAGTAGTAGTACTTGTTGTTGTAGTTGTTGTAGTTGTAGTAGTAGTTGTTGTTGTTGCTGTTGTTGTAGTAGTAGTAGTTGTGGTTGTTGTAGTTGTAGTTGTAGTTGTTGTAGTTGTTGTTGTTGCTGTTGTTGTTGTTGCTGTTGTTGTTGTTGTAGTTGTTGTAGTTGCAGTTCTAGTTGTAGTTGTAGTTGTTGTGTAGTTGTAGTTGTAGCTGTAGTTGTAGTTGTAGTTGTTGTAGTTGTAGTTGCTGTGGTTGGTGTTGTTGTTGTTGTAGTTGTAGTTGCTGTGGTTGGTGTTGTTGGTGTTGTTGGTGTTGTTGTTGTTGTTGTTGTTGTTTTTGCTGTTGCTGTTGCTGTTGTCGTCGAAGTTAGGGTAGTTAAGTTAGTGAAGTTAGTCAAGTTAGTTAAGTTAAGCAGTGTCTACTTTTTCGACATCTTAACGTCAAAAAAGGCTCAAAACCCTCAGTTTTTTACACTTTTGACTTCGAAATGTGCTTCGCGCCACAACGGCGTGCACTTTTTCGACACTTTTTCGACATCTGAACCTCCAAAAGTGGTCCGAAACCGTCAGTTTTTAACACTTTTGACTTGGAAATGTGCTTCGCGCCACAACGGCGTGCACTTTTTCGACATCTCAACTTCCAAAAGTGGTCCGAGCTGGTGTGTTTTGTACATTTTGACTTGGAAATGTGCTTCGCGCCACAACGGCGTGCACTTTTTCGACATCTCAACTCCAAAAGTGGTCCGGACCTGGTGTGTTTTGTACATTTTGACTTGGAAATGTGCTTCGCGCCACAACGGCGTGCACTTTTTCGACATCGCAACTTCCAAAAGTGGTCCGAACCCCTGTGTTTTGTGCATTTTGACTTCGAAATGTGCTTCGCGCCACAACGGCGTGCACTTTTTCGACATCTCAACTTCCAAAAGTGGTCCGACCAATGGTGTGTTTTGTACATTTTGACTTCGAAATGTGCTTCGCGCCACAACGGCGTGCAATTTTTCATCTCTCATCTGGCCAGCTGGCTCCGCACCCGCCGCTTTAGCGAGCCTACTTTTCGACCCTCCGGAGCCACAAATCATTGGAAAAACACAGTGTTTCGCGACTTTCCTACCTTTTCGCGCATCTGTATCTTCTTTCTTCTGACTCTTTCTCTTCTACTCTTCTCTCTTCTAATCTTTCTCTTCTCTCTGCCTCTGCCCTACTCTGCTTTTCATCTGTCCATATTGTCGGAAGTTTGACTTCTAAACTTCCTTCGATTATGATCCTATGTTTTTATGGGTTCATGGATCTAAGTAACTGTATAATAGTTATATTATATATATATATACATATACACGATATTTTCGGCCCTATTATTATACAGCTAGTGTTGCGCTGCACAGGTGCATGGTTGCACCGCACAGGTGCATGATATTTTATGAAAGTATACGGGGCCCTTGTTTTTTTTGATCCCCCACCTTGTTTTTTGACCTCCCCCGTGTTTTTTTGACCCCTCATGAATGAAATCCTAAATGAAACTCTATTTTTGACCCCTGCTGCTGCTGCTGGTGATAGTTTTCAACCAGTTTTTGTACCACTGTTTGTAAAATGAGACATGGAACCCTCCTGCTGCTCCTGTTGCTGCTGCTGCTCTTCCTCCCGAGGCTGAAAACGCACCCTGCCGGACGGGGAAACACAGTGGCCCTGAAGGACGGAACAGCGCCAAAATCGAGCCCAAAAAGTGCCTAACGTCCCTTCTGAAACCCTAGAAAAACAATATAGTTTTGGACAAGTTTTTATAGTTTTCAACAAATTTTTATACCACTGTTTGTACAATGAGACATAGAATGAGACATAGAACCCTCCTGTTGCTCCTGTTGCTGCTGCTGCTCTTCCTCCCGAGGCTGAAAACGCACCCTCCCGGACAGGGAAACACAGTGGCCCTGAAGGACGGAACAGCGCCAAAATCGAGCCCAAAAAGTGCCTAACGTCCCTTCTGAAACCCTAGAAAAACAATAGTTTTGGACAAGGTTTTATTATAGTTTTCAACCAATTTTTATACCACTGTTTGTACAATGAGACATAGAACCCTCCTGTTGCTCCTGTTGCTGCTGCTGCTCTTCCTCCCGAGGCTGAAAACGCCCCCTCCCGGACGGGGAAACACAGTGGCCCTGAAGGACGGAACAGCGCCAAAATCGAGCCCAAAAAGTGCCTAACGTCCCTTCTGAAACCCTAGAAAAACAATAGTTTTGGACAAGGTTTTATAGTTTTCAACCAATTTTTGTACCACTGTTTGTACAATGAGACATAGAACCTTTCTGTTGCTCCTGTTGCTGCTGCTGCTCTTCCTCCCGAGGCTGAAAACGCACCCTCCCGGACGGGGAAACACAGTGGCCCTGAAGGACGGAACAGCGCCAAAATCAAGCCCAAAAAGTGCCTAACGTCCCTTCTGAAACCCTAGAAAAACAATAGTTTTGGACAAGTTTTTATAGTTTTCGACCAATATTTATACCACTGTTTGTACAATGAGACATAGAACCCTCCTGTTGCTCCCGTTGCTGCTGCTGCTCTTCCTCCCGAGGCTGAAAACGCACCCTCCCGGACGGGGAAACACAGTGGCCCTGAAGGACGGAACAGCGCCAAAATCGAGCCCAAAAACTGCCTAACGTCCCTTCTGAAACCCTAGAAAAACAATAGTTTTGGACAAGGTTTTATAGTTTTCGACCAATTTTTATACCACTGTTTGTACAATGAGACATAGGACCCTCCTGTTGCTGCTGCTGCTCTTCCTCCCGAGGCTCAAAACGCACCCTCCCTGACGGGGAAACACAGTGGCCCTGAAGGACGGAACAGCGCCAAAATCGAGCCCAAAAAGTGCCTAACGTCCCTTCTGAAACCCTAGAAAAACAATAGTTTTGGACAAGATTTTATAGTTTTCAACCAATTTTTATACCACAGTTTGTACAATGAGACATAGAACCCTCCTGTTGCTCCTGTTGCTGCTGCTGCTCTTCCTCCCGAGGCTGAAAACGCACCCTCCCGGACGGGGAAACACAGTGGCCCTGAAGGACGGAACAGCGCCAAAATCGAGCCCAAAAAGTGCCTAACGTCCCTTCTGAAACCCTAGAAAAACAATAGTTTTGGACAAGGTTTTATAGTTTTCGACCAATTTTTATACCACTGTTTGTACAATGAGACATAGAATGAGACATAGAACCCTCCTGTTGCTCCTGTTGCTGCTGCTGCTCTTCCTCCGGAGGCTCAAAACCATAGAACCCTCCTGCTGCTCCTGTTGCTGCTACTCTTCCTCCGAATGCCGAACATAACTTCTGAAACCCATAGAAAAGAAGAAGGATGGAACGACCTCCAAAAACATGCTCCCGAGGCTTGACGTCTCTTCTGGATTCTGGTAAAAACAAAGCGCCTGCTGCTGCAGATGCTTTTGCTGCTGCTGCTGTTGGTCCTCGGATGGGAACATAACAGCTGCTACTGCTGCTCCTGCTGCTGGTGCTGCTGGAGCAGGTGCTGCAAGCCTCCGAAACACACCCTTCGCCACACCGAAACACTGTACTGCAGCTGCTGCTGCTGCTGCTGGTGATAGTTTTCAACCAGTTTTTGTACCACTGTTTGTAAAATGAGACATAGAACCCTCCTGCTGCTCCTGTTGCTGCTGCTGCTCTTCCTCCCGAGGCTCAAAACGCACCCTGCCGGACGGGGAAACACAGTGGCCCTGAAGGACGGAACAGCGCCAAAATCGAGCCCAAAAAGTGCCTAACGTCCCTTCTGAAACCCTAGAAAAACAATAGTTTTGGACAAGTTTTTATAGTTTTCAACCAATTTTTATACCACTGTTTGTACAATGAGACATAGAACCCTCCTGTTGCTCCTGTTGCTGCTGCTGCTCTTCCTCCCGAGGCTGAAAACGCACCCTCCCGGACGGGGAAACACAGTGGCCCTGAAGGACGGAACAGCACCAAAATCGAGCCCAAAAAGTGCCTAACGTCCCTTCTGAAACCCTAGAAAAACAATAGTTTTGGACAAGGTTTTATAGTTTTCGACCAATTTTTATACCACTGTTTGTACAATGAGACATAGAATGAGACATAGAACCCTCCTGTTGCTCCTGTTGCTGCTGCTGCTCTTCCTCCGGAGGCTCAAAACGCACCCTGCCGGACAAGGAAACACACTGGCCCTGAGGGACGGAACGCTGCAAGCCTCGAAAACACACCCTTCGCCACACCGAAACACCATGCTACTGAAGGATGGAACGACCTCCAAAAACATGCTGCCCCGGGGCTTGACCTGCTGCTGCTGCTGCTGCTCGCTGCTGGCTGCTGCTGCTGCTCCCGCTGCTGCTGCTGGTGGTGTGTGCCCCGAAGAACAACATTTTTGCAGCTACTGCTGTTGGTGGTGGTGCAGGCGTCCGCTGCGCTGCTGTTGCAGCTATTCTTGCTGTTCCTGCTACTGTACTGCAGCTGCTGCTGCTGCTGCTGGTGATGCTGGTGCTGGCGTCTGCTGATGCTACTGCTGCTGCTGCTGCTCCTGCTGCTGGTGCGGCTAAACTTGCTTGTCTTTGCTTTACTTCTTCTCCTGCTGCTGCTGCTGCGCCTGCTGCGGTAGTAGTCCGAAACAAGGCTGAAAACGCACCCTCCCGGACGGGGAAACACAGTGGCCCTGAAGGACGGACCAGCGCCAAAATCGAGCCCAAAAAGTGCCTAACGTCCCTTCTGAAACCCTAGAAAAACAATAGTTTTGGACAAGGTTTTATAGTTTTCAACCAATTTTTATACCACTGTTTGTACAATGAGACATAGAATGAGACATAGAACCCTCCTGCTGCTCCTGTTGCTGCTGCTGCTCTTCCTCCCGAGGCTGAAAACGCACCCTCCCGGACGGGGAAACACAGTGGCCCTGAAGGACGGAAGAGCGCCAAAATCGAGCCCAAAAAGTGCCTAACGTCCCTTCTGAAACCCCAGAAAAACAATAGTTTTGGACAAGGTTTTATAGTTTTCAACCACTTTTTATACCACTGTTTGTACAATGAGACATAGAACCCTCCTGTTGCTCCTGTTGCTGCTGCTGCTCTTCTTCCCGAGGCTGAAAACGCACCCTCCCGGACGGGGAAACACAGTGGCCCTGAAGGACGGAACAGCGCCAAAATCGAACCCAAAAACTGCCTAACGTCCCTTCTGAAACCCTAGAAAAACAATAGTTTTGGACAAGGTTTTATAGTTTTCAACCAATTTTTATACCACTGTTTGTACAATGAGACATAGAATGAGACATAGAACCCTCCTGTTGCTCCTGTTGCTGCTGCTGCTCTTCCTCCCGAGGCTGAAAACGCGCCCTCCCGGACGGGGAAACACAGTGGCCCTGAAGGACGGAACAGCGCCAAAATCGAGCCCAAAAAGTGCCTAACGTCCCTTCTGAAACCCTAGAAAAACAACAGTTTTGGATCAAGTTTTGGACAAGGTTTTATAGTTTTCAACCATTTTTTATACCACTGTTTGTACAATGAGACATAGAACCCTCCTGTTGCTGCTGCTGCTCTTCCTCCCGAGGCTGAAAACGCACCCTCCCGGACGGGGAAACACAGTGGCCCTGAAGGACGGAACAGCGCCAAAATCGAGCCCAAAAAGTGCCTAACGTCCCTTCTGAAACCCTAGAAAAACAATAGTTTTGGACAAGGTTTTATAGTTTTCAACCAATTTTTATACCACTGTTTGTACAATGAGACATAGAACCCTCCTGTTGCTCCTGTTGCTGCTGCTGCTCTTCCCCCGGAGGCTCAAAACGCACCCTGCCGAACAAGGAAACACATTGGCCCTGAGGGACGGAACGCTGCAAGCCTCTAAAACACACCCTTCGCCACACCGAAACACCATGCTACTGAAGGATGGAACGACCTCCAAAAACATGCTGCCCCGGGGCTTGACCTGCTGCTGCTGCTGCTGCTGGCTGCTGCTGCTGCTGCTGCTCCCGCTGCTGCTGCTGGTGGTGTGCTGCCCCGAAGAACAGCATTTTTGCAGCTACTGCTGTTGGTGGTGGTGCAGGCGTCCGCTGGGCTGCTGTTGCAGCTATTCTTGCTGTTCCTGCTACTGTACTGCAGCTGCTGCTGCTGCTGCTGGTGATGCTGGTGCTGGCGTCTGCTGATGCTACTGCTGCTGCTGCTGCTCCTGCTGCTGGTGCGGCTAAACTTGCTTGTCTTTGCTTTACTTCTCCTGCTGCTGCTGCTGCGCCTGCTGCGGTAGTAGTCCGAAACAAGGCTGAAAACGCACCCTCCCGGACGGGGAAACACAGTGGCCCTGAAGGACGAACCAGCGCCAAAATCGAGCCCAAAAAGTGCCTAACGTCCCTTCTGAAACCCCTGCAGCGGTAGTAGTCCGAAACAAGAATCCAAAGTATTATTCCCTGGCGCGCCCCCCCTTGCGTCTGCCGGGGTCGGCGGATATATATATATATATAATTATATATATATATATCGCTTACATATTATCGATATACCCAATATATACCCAATATATATATAAATAAATATATGTATAAATAAAAATATATATATAAATATATATAAATATATAAATTATATATATATATATAAATAATATATATATATATAAGCTGCTGGCTACTGGCCATTGCTCGTCTTTGCTTGTCTTATTCCCTGGCGCGCTCCCCCTTGCGTCTGCCGGGGTCGGCGGATATAACACTCATCATGTACAACCTGCTGCTGCAGCTCTTTGGGGTCAAGTTGATGAGCACCGCTCTTGCCAATGGGGTTTCCAGTCGAATTTCACTGGCTTTGTTGTGGAAAGCCTTCGAGAACTTTCCATATCACTCCCCTCGGTGTTTTGACCTGCTCGTTCTCGACTGGATTGGCACATCCCTTCTATTCTGCTTGGCATTTGGTTGGGCTTCTGCTGGGACCTTCGCATCTACTTGCACCGAAGGGCCATCAAACTTTGTGTCCAGCCTCCTCTTGGCATGGACGTCCTCTGTTCCAGCTCGTTTAGCCTGGGCATGGAACAACGCGTTGTCTCCTCAGAAGAGGCCTTTGACGAGCTTTCTGGGGAGGCGCGATACTTGTGCGCTGAACACAAGCTGGACAGGCACAAGCAGGAAGGAATCCTTGCAAGCTCCTTCGAAAGGTGAGCCGGCGTGGAAATCTAGGACCTCCAGCAATGAGGAAGGCCCGGCCTACCACCTCGCTGCGAGCTTTTCCGGCTTTTTGGGTGGGGCGGCACTGAGACCGCGCCCCACAGTTGGGAGCCCTTCAGTCACATCCTCGGGCTCATCTTCAAGCAAGCGCGCTCTGACTTGGACGCAGCAAGAGGCTGTGTGTGATCAGATTGCCGAGCACAATCAAGCTGGGAAGCCGCGTGTGGCTTGTCTTCGAGGATTTTGACGGCTACGAGCACGACCCGGTGATCGTCGAACCTTTGCTGCTTGCCTGGCTCTGGTCAAGAGAGGAGAAAAATGTTTTCATTGTTGTGCTTGGGGTATGCTGACGCTTGAGCATTGCGGATGAAATGGATGGAATTGGGTGACGTGACTGGGGGCAGATGGCTCGTTGGAGCAAGAGTTCACAGCTTGTTGCTGTGTCACCCCTCTCAAGGAAAAATTCAATGCATTGAGAGCTCCAAGGTTCGATGAGAAGTACCCCTTGGTTGTGCCTCACCAGGTCTGGCATCTGCAAAGCGGGTGGCCCCGCTTCAAGTTTTTGCCAAGCCCACTTTGGTCGACTTGGCTTGCGCCAACAAGGAGGACCGATCTGTCTTTGGTTGAGAATCGTGCGAACTTGTGTTGGCTACGTTACCGAGCAAATTCGCTGGTGCCCGTGACTCCGTTGGCTGTGGCTTCGGGGTTGCGATAAGGCCGCAGCGGACAGCATATAGCTGAAACTCTTCGAGACCACTTCGCCTTTTTGAGTGCAGATTCTGCGACGGTCCTCCTGATGTTCCTGCTCCAGAGCCTGGGTGTCTGATCGGGTTGCAAAGCTTGAGGAGCTTTTGCATGGCATGTCTGAGAACGCGAATATCCTGCTAAATCTCTAAGCGAAGAAAGCAGCTGCGCCGGGAAAAGCGGCTTCTTGCCGATTTCAAATGTTCCTCTTTGACCTGGATCTGAACCAGCCGCTTCCAAGGCTCCGACGCTGGAGTAGCTGCTGCTGCCCTTAGCGCTGGGGTTCGTGAGGAGAACCTCTACGAGATGCAAAGGCTGCTGGCGCTTGATCCATCAGGTTGGAAGAGGCTACGGGGACCAGCCAGTGCATTGCGCAAGCTGACGGAGCTTATGACGGTCCTCTCTGCAGACAAAGTCAAAAGATCTACCAGTCAAAGATTCACTTGGCCCTTGTGATACTGCAGAAGCTGTTTGCCACTCTGAAGTTGGAGGGGTTAATGGACTGAAGGGTGCCTGCTGCACGTAGGGCCCTTCGCACCGCCTGAGAGTCAGTCGCAAGTTCCCAACATGCCCTCGAGTGCTGAATCCTCGAGCCTAGCTTGAGCATCGCTCGAGGATGACGTCGTACCGAGCTGCATGGTGCGCACTGTGCATGGGGAGTTTGTTCCCTGGAGATCTTATCAATGGGCGTGTCGGAGCGTCGTGCGGGCCACAGCGCGCGCTGGCTTTTTGATCTTGCAACCGGATCACTGCGCCATTGATAAGGGCAGTTGGACCCTCTCCAGTGAATTATCTCTTGAGTGTTGCAGTGTTGCCGATGGAGAGGCCCCTTTCAGCCATCTCCTTGACCGACGATGGCGCGGGATCATGTTAGCCCATCTGAGAGATGCTGATGACTATGCCACCCGGCGACGAAATCTTTCCTTGGTGACAATTCCAGGACCGATGCTGCAAAGCCCACACCGAAGGCAAAGTGCCAAAAGCCAAGAAGACGGCTGATGAGCCGTCTCATGGCTATAGTTCATATGTGTCTGGAGTGGTGCTCAGGTACGAAGTTGCGCTCAGCGGGTTGCTCTTGACATTTTGGTTTTGATGGTGGAGCTTAACGTTTTTTGGATGGCCTCTGGGCTGTTCTTTATGTATACGTGTGGTGATGAATGCATGAAGAAGGTTTTCTCCCAGACAATTGCCTGAGATGGAGTTCCGGCCCAAGTTAATTGTACTAGCATTCGCTCAAGCGTTGCTTTGCTGGCTTGCATTCCTCCCACAGCAGCAGCCCTGCCCTGCCGTTTGGGGAACTCTCTGGATGGCCCGCCCCCCTGGTGACTTGCTTGGCTTGGAGTTTGGCTGCCTTCACTTTCCTTTGGGCTCCTCGCAAGCTTTCGAGGCGACAACGGCAATAGATAGTTAGTTTGAGTCCCCTAGAGACTGTTGAATTTTTTCAGAGCTTTTTTAGAGGGCTTCGGCTTTCTGCATCTCCCTGTCGCTGCAGTCTTCCGACTATGATCTTGGCTTCTGCTCTTAGCCCCTCTTGGGTTTGGAGTTGCCCTGTGGCTCATTCCCTTTTCGGGCCGCTGCTTGAGTGACCTGGCCCACTGAAGGATACAGCGCATGGCCTTGCACCTGCGCGCCTCTCCAGCTTGCTGCCTATGCCTTGTGTAACTTCGTTTTTTTTGCTTGCCGCGCTCTTTGTTTTCTAGCTTGGCAACGCTGCAAACCGAAGTTGGCCAAAGTGGCCGCTGTGGACGTCAGACTGCGCCTTTTTTGGCGCTGTGGAAGCAAAAAGGATTGCCAATGCCTGCGCCTGCTTACCAGTGTGATCTCATGTGCAGTTGGAGGGTGGGTTCATATATACACACACATATATATATATATATGCATACATAGGCACACACACACATACGTGCGTGCGCACGTGCATGCATACATACATACATACATACATACATACATACATACATACACACACATATGCATGCATGCATGCATGCTGCATGCATGCATACATACATACATGTACATCCACTCATTTCCCTGCACACTCAAAAGCGAAGCGCCCTTTTCTCTCGGTTGGCCGCCTGTGCAAAGCACTAGAAGGTTCCGGGGCGAACGTCGTGCTTTGGCAGCGGCTTTCCAGCTGTTGTGTGCACACGTTCAGGACGTTCCATGGCCGTATATGCATAAATCAATAGATAAATAAATATATATATATATATCTATATTATATATTCCTAAAATATGGGTACCCCAAACCATTGGTTTTCCCATTGACAACAACCAAATTTGGATGATTTTGGAATCCCTCATTTGAGGAACCCCTACATACATGTCCGCATTCATACAAATATATATGTACATGTATGTATGTATATGTCAAACATCTTGCACAGGGATGGGTGTGCAGGGCGGACTTGTTCGCTTAGGTCCAAACATCTGTCTTCGTTGCTGACCGCTCGACACTTGCATCACTCACCTGAACGTCGCCACGAAAATGGTGAGGTCGCAGAGGACTGTAATATCCTCAGCGGTGGATGGCCTTGTAGACGGTCCATTGAGCAACGGAGGGCGCACCCACCTGCACGACTTGAATGTGCATAATGCGCTGTCATTCGTTTGGGCTTTGCGGTGTTGACATACCTTTCCCAGAACTGCAGATTCAAAACGTACGGATCCAGAATATTGGAGAATCCCAACAGATGGTCACCGATCATTTGCCCATTCCAAATGATCCAGGTTTTGATCCCCTATACTTCACTCATAGTTTTTGAATCTTCTTGCAGCATCCAGTCCAGGAGGTTTTTGGCAGCATCCAGGAAACTATCCCTCGCATCGGAAACACCTTGGTGCCCTACCGAGCCTCGGCAGGGAGTTGGATGTGCTCACAGGTGGATTTTGTTTGCGGGAAAAATGTGACCCTGCTGGCCATGTATGATATAAGTGGTACAAGATACATTGATCGAATCTTCGTGCCCCGTCCTAGCTGGAATGGATGGTCCCAGGAATCCATGAACCTGCTGCACATGCTCAGCGCATCTCTCAACTGTGCTATGATGCTTGGAGGAAGTGAAAACCATTTGCCCGACAGTCTTGGCGATGGCAGATCCTTTGTTGTTTCCAGGATGTGCTGGTGATGACAAAAACAACCAACTGTGGCAGCGTTAAGGAGAGATACAAAAAGAACGAAGATGCCATGGAGGCTGGTTTGGCAGCCAGGCCGGACGGGGGGATGGGACGGGAACTGCTTAAGCCATCGGCCAGTTGCCAGTTCACCCACTTCGGCCAATTCCAGGCTGGGAGACTTGACGGTCGCAAAGACACGAAGCACGTGGACACTGGACGCCTTTCATTTGCTGCCAAATGCATGGCGACCAACGTGGAAGGCCATGCCATGCCATGGCATGGTGATTGTGGCGCCCAAGCCCTCGCAAAGTGTTTAAAGTTGTAATTTGGAATCTGTTGTGAGCTGCCAAAGGTGGTTGTCTCCCCTTTTTGCTTGTCCATCCATGTCCCTATTTTTGTTAGTGGAGATTCAGGTGTATAGGGCGAATCATAGATGGTGGATGATGGGCCCACAGCTTGGGAAGTGCCAGGATGTAGCGACTGAAGCTGCAGTCAGCAAGTCGAATCTTGGCTCCAAGTTTAGTAGATGTAGATCAAACCTTTGGTCCCTGGTATCATTATTCTTTCTGGTTGACTTGTGATTGTGATACCCTTTTTGCTTGTATATCGCTATATACATACATACGTACATTACATTACTTTACAATACAGTACATTACATTTACATTTACATTTACATTTACATTTACAATCATTTACATTTACATTTACATGTTACATTTGCAATTGCAATTACGTTTACATTTTACATTTAGATTTACATTTACACGTGCATATTTGCATTTGGATTTGAATTTACAATGCATTACATCACAGTACAGTACAGTACGGAACAGTCAATTACATTATATGCACAATATGTATACAGTATACATTGCAATTTCCAGCTATGATTTGAATGTGATATCACTCCATCCTATCCGCGCCATCACACCTTGGAATCTCCAAGGAGCTTCCCCCTAGCGGCTGCCTCGGTGATTGCGGGGCGGACCGTCGCCAACGTCTTGCAACCCCGAAGCGTGTGGCCGGAGGAATGCGAGTCGCCTTGATGGAATCAGGGACCAAATGAGTCAGTCAGGAGGATTGTTTTTTACCGAACTTGGAACTCAGTGACCTGCAGTCTGAAGTGTCCAGAAACTGTACCAGACACTGAATCATTATAAATCCAGATGGCTACTCTGTAAGCCAACCCAAAGTATCTTCCTGCTATGGGGACTGCAAACTTCTCAATATGCATAGACTGCGCCCTTCGCACAACAATTTCGTGTCTTTTCGATCCAAAGGGCGTCCAGTCCAACCAAGTGTATGTCTGTATGTAGAGAGATGCCAAAAGGTAGAAAGTCAGCTGGCTCGCAGTCGCTACGGTAGACCGTGTTGGGTTCTCAAATCTGGATCCTCGTCGCATCTCACATCACTTCAGGTTGCAGAAACTATCCCAAGCCCTAGAAACCGGACCCTTGCTGGACTTGAAGGCTCTGGCGGATGTGTACATAATGGTGCTTGGGGCACAGCTCAATGACTCAATGATGTTGAAGCTTTTCCCAAGAGATCTTCACCAACAGAATCCTGTCTCACAGAAGAAAACATCCAAATCGTGCCTGAGTCTTTGCAGTGCAAATTTGCATACCATGAAGGTTTTTGATGGTTTTTGCAGGTTTCCCAAGCAGCCCAGCAGAGGGATCCACATTTTTTCCTCACACCGCCGGTGAGGCGTGGGTTCGTCTAGCGAATGCATCGTCGAGTCGGGCCGCCTGGCTGCAAGTTGTGGGAAAACCGTGGCAGGTAGGGAAGGCCGGGGATGCTTTGACCATCTCTGATGGAACTTGGCAAAAAGGATGGCAAGGCACGAGACCGAAATGCAATTTTGATGCACCGAACACTAGTTGAGCTTTTGTTCAATTCTAGATGGATGTCGCTTGTCAGCGACCCACCAAATTGGATGTTCTCTAGAATTCATCAGGTTTGAATTCTGCAAAGGCCCAACTTGCTGCACTTTCGTATGAAATCAGCCAAGGGCCGAAACACCACCGAAGTGTCCCAGTTGCCCACGATTCTCTCGATGCCGGAGAAGGTCGAGGAACAACCAGTGGGGTTGCATCAGTTTTTCATCCAGGTTCTGTGGTTGATAAGATGCATTCAGATGCTCTCTTTTTTGAACTGAAGCGCTTCAAATCGCTTCAACCGCCATTGTGCAGGTGCTGGCGGTGATTTTCCTGTTATATGATGTCAGTGTATCTTGGAATGAACGGGTCTCTAGCTTTGAGCTTGTTAAAGTGACACATGGCTAAGATTTGATTTCAAAATTTATATGGAGTTTTGGGAGGGCTGAGGACGATCTTTCTTGAGGGCTCTTGAGCATCCCACATTCTCACACATTCTGATGGTCCAGCCCAAGAACCCTTACATTTATGATGACGAAGTCACAATCTTTCATTGTCGCTTGGTTTCACCCCATTGAGGCCATCTCACAGATCGATCTGAGCAGTATGGGTTTGGAAGAAGTCCCAGCTTCCTTACGGGCCTTTCAAGGACACCATCGTCACTGCTTCAAACATGTGGCCATGGGGCGCCAGGGCATCGAGTTTCTTTCCCCACCCGAATAGGTGCTTTTCCCATCTTTTCCCATGATTTTTGTTCTCTTCTGGTCTCTTCTTGTTGTGATCTGATCCAGTGTGATGTGGCAGGAATACGCAGCATTGACCTGAGCCTTAACAGGACCTCCCTTGGGCCGTCACCTTGGGTGGGCGATGTTTGGACATAGATCGCAACCAGTATGGCCTGGCCAAAGACTTTGGGATTCAGCTTGGAGTTTTTTGCAAATAGCAAGAGCATGCACAAACACAGGAATTTCAACATATTTATCAACATCTTTTTTCAACGGGCAAAAAACTGCTGAATGGCGCATAATCGATCATAATCGACTCGATCGGACAGGTGATCGGGCTTTATCCATCATCCCACAGCGATTTTACGGACAGGAACTTGGTCAGCTTGGGGGCGCTGGCGGGCTTATCGTCTCTGGAAGCCCTGCGACTCTGCGGATGCTTGGAGCCTCAGCGTGGGATGCTTTCATGGACATCATGGACCAAGCAGCCAGTTGAGTGTGGCAATCAACTATTATTGCTGACTACACTGTGAATTAAACTTATGGATACTTATGTATCATGGCTATATTCATTTTTGTCCGACATCTTGGCTGGTTTCCACATTTTCCGCCATTTCTTTCTTTTTTTCTTCTCCAATTTGGTTTCATGTGTGGTTCTCGCCTCGGCTACACCGAGGTCAGAAGTTGAGCAACATCAAAGCCCTGAGTTTGTCGTTGCAACTGGTTGCCGTGGACTTCTCCGGCTGCGAGCTCTTGCATGACGTGACGCCGCTGCTGGGAGGGGGTGCCTTGGCATGGCGCCATGGCCATCATGGCCATTTGGGGTCAATGCTGGTGAATCCACTATGTTTCAGTTGGCCAGTTGACCCAAAAAATGGTTTGCAAAAAAGCAGTGGCCAGTGAAGGATACGGTGGTCTTACCACACTTTGTATGAATGAACATACCTTTTACTTGAAACTCGCCGGTGAAGAACGAAACAAGTGCAATCTGTTTCTCAGGATATGATCCGCCAGCTGATCGCATGGCTTATTTGCAGCTTGGATGGCTGATGTTCTTGGGGGCTGTGCGGGCCGAGCTGAATCATCTCCTTTGAGATGCCGCTGTGTAGCTTTGCATTCTTCCGTCACCAGGGTTTTGGGATTCTTCCACCCAGAACTAAATTCGCAGTGCCACCATCTTCCGCCATTGGAACTGCTTTGGCCTCCGAGGATTTCGACCCGCAGTCCTCATCCCAGTCGTGTAGGTCCTGCGAAGTGGCAGTGAAAGTTGTGTCAAGACGCTGTGGTTTATCTACACTCTCCAAACAACGGCATTGCTTTATTCTTATTTTTTATTCCACACTCAGCAATTCAACTCCACATTCTCAGCAATTGTGCCGAATAAACTGTTGACTGTTCAAACCAGTGGCGTAATTTCTTTCCATCTCTTTGTCGTCCTTGCTAGTGCGCATTCTCAACTTTGCAAGTCTCATTTGCGTGCAACTTTGAGAAGATGTTCACCCAGTCTTTCCAGGTCTTGTTCATAGTTGTGGTCCTGTTATTTTGGTCCAGGCAGAGTTGACAGCCCCACAAAGCTGCGTCCGGAGAAGGAGGTGCCATGGTGCAGACATGGCAAGGCCGAAAGGAAGATGGTACAGCTATGTTCATGATTCATACCCCCTTATATGATAAAATATACATATATGATTCAATGATAGGAAAACATATACACATACAGATATCACATGAAATCATGATAGTTTATATTATGATATTATATAACGACATATTTCTCGATGGAGATCCTATTGTCAATGTTGATGAATGTACTGTGAATATGACCATACATTGGTGTTGCTTCAACTGAACCCAAAGCGTAGAGAGTCGGGCCGCTCGAGGAGACCCATCTGGATCCAATGGCTATGTCCTAGCTGTACAGAGATGTATGAAGATGTAAATGTATCAAAAGATAATATCATGAGATAATAAAATATCCAAATTTAGGATTCCAGCAGGTCTTTGTTGGATCTAGCACTATCAGTGCATGTTCGAAGCTTTTCAGAGCCCAGGAGGTAGAGGATGATGTGCTGCTGAAGGGTCGAAAGCGAGATGAACTTGGGGAGCAAGACCTTTGGCCTCCACCTGTGAGGTGGGACTCATGGTGGACCTATACGTTGACAGGGTTTTGTAGGACCATTGATACCCCTGGCAGCTGTTCCAGGTTTTTCTGTTCCCGGACTTGGGCTGTGCAAGACGCGGACGAGAAATATAGTGATAAACACTACGCGCACAATAATGGAACGCCCTGAGATGGGCGAACATCTGGACTGCTGTCCCTTTTCAATGGATGTATCCCATGGTTTCTGTGTACCACTGTCTTTTCTGCGTCGCATCGGGCAGGCTACTGGGTCATCCTTCGCTGCGATACTCGGCAGTCGGCGACCGCCGTAGTGAAGTGTCATGGGGATGTCCTGTCAACGATTGAAGAAATAGGTTGTTATAAATTATGATAGTTATATATATATATGTTGTGTAATTATTGGGAATTCATATCCCATTCGTATCCCATTGAACCCATTAACATCCCATGAGTATTAGTCCCATTAATTAATGATATACCAGCAGTAGAGCCCTGGCAAGCCGGCTGGCGGGAGTTTCGAAAGGGGGGGAAGCCTATAAAGAAAAGGGAGAGCCTATAGGAACGGCGCCTGACCGCCTGGCTGTCACGGCCGTTGACCATCTCATCTCTTGGAACTCTTTCTCCTTGACCACTTTTCTTGATCCGGTTTAACCGGTTTGCCCTTGACATCTCTGAATCGTGACTGCCCTTCGCGTTGACAGCTGTGAAGCCCAAGACCTGACACACTCTTCTCTCCTGACAATGTTTTTTCTGATCTCATCGCTGTTTCTTGACACCGATTTCTTTTCAGCCGCTTTCCGTTAACGTCTCTTTCTCTTGATATCCCTATCTTTTGGCATCTCTTTTTTTCTTGAGACCTTCTTCTCTTGACATCCGATTCTGTTGACACGGTTTTTTCTTGACACCTTGTTGCATCCTTTTATTTTTCAGTTTTTCTTGAGATGTACTTATATATGTAAAAACGAAAGTGCTAAGTGGATCGAACTGCAAAGCTTGCACAAAGTACTTCCCAGTACTACATTGATCTACATTGTACTACAAGACTCGCGCCAAGCAAGTACTTCCCAGTACTGCTTTGTACTACAAAGCGTGCACAAAGCCTGCACAAAGTAGTTCCCAGTACTACTTTGTACTACACAAAGCTTTTACACACAGCGAGCTTTTACACAGAGAAGCTTTGACACAGAAAAGGTTCCCCACATCGTCCTATCGTTTGGAAGCATTTTACATACTTTATGCGAAAAAACAGGGCTTCGTGCGATTCCATCCCCACCAGCATCACCTTGACGAAGCAATTCCACTGATCTGCCATCACTGCCTTGCAAATCCCCATCGATCCGCGTCGCGATCTGCACGCCTGAAGCAGCCATTCCAATGCAAACTGGAGCACACGCGATCGCAGGCCGCACCCGTCGCACAAACCAGGTTCCCCACATCGCTGCCGGGAAGCACTTTGTGCGAAAAACCGCAGGGCTTGTGATTCCATCCTCACCAGCATCACCTAGACGAAACAATTTGACTGTGATGTGGTGATGTGGTGATTTGGGGATGTGGTGATTTGGGGATGTGGTGATGTGGTGATGTGGTGATGATGAGGTGATGTGGTGATGACGAGGTGACGAGGTGATGAGGTGATGTGGTGATGCGGTGATGTTGTGATGTGATGGTGATTGATTTTCTTCCCTGCCATATTTTCTGCATAACGGAGTTTGGACTTCTAAGCTTCCTTTGAGCATTACCGCTAAGTATCCGTTTATATCCCAGTAGTAATCCCATTGTGGCCAGTGCTACGCTGCGAGTTTGCGGCGTGAAACTGCTGCGGTTGTGGGAGACAGGGATTGCCTAGATGAGGACTCCACATATAGTTGAGGCTATGACCCGAATCACTTAGATCAACAATAGGGCCCAATAGGGCCCATATGGATCCATATGGCCAATAACAGCACTTATAGATACTTATAGTGATTCTAGTGGGCACATTGAGGCAAGGCTAAGACTTTGCGAATAGCACTGAGGATGGTTGTGCTTCAGTGGTTGCAAAGCGCTTCGTGGTGGCTTGGATCATTTGCCTCGGTGTCCTGAGCTACGCTATGTGGACACACAGCTGGAAAGTGCAGATGTCGCTGCCGTCGACATTTTTCAGGATATGTTCATATTGGGAACCAATGACACCCGCGAATGCCATGCACATGCTGACAGGTATGTGAGGTATGTGTTACCTTGATGTAAACATCAAACGCTAGGCCGCGAGGCAGGGCAAGTGTCAGCAGTCCGATATTGCCTGACATGAACACGACATGATACGACATGAACACATTTTTCAATGCGTAAACGTTTTATCTTGACCACTTTCCCCACCCAGCAGCAATCAACAAAATCTGTGAATTCAGGCTGCCACCAGCTGGATGAAGGTGTCTAACCTTGGGAGTACAAGAAAAGGCTTTGTGAAACTCCAGAAATAGCATGGCGTCCATTGCATCCATGGCATTCCATGGCTCTCCATGGCTCTCCATCGCTGAGGATCTCTTTGGGTGCGAAAATGCTGATAGTTTCAGCTGCTTCGTTGCGAGTTCAGCCTCGAAGGTGGGTGGAGTTACCATCGCTTCGTCATGTGTTCTCAGTTGTCGTCGAGTTGCAACGACTCAGAGTACTTCCTTGCAACTGGTTTTGTCAACGTTGGCCTGTTTCTGATGCCGGAATGAACACGAACCGACCTGGCGATTGTTGACCCTCGACCCGACAGATGGAGCATTTCGTTTGGCCAAGCCTCGAGCAACTGATGAACTTCATCCACCGAGTTGCATTGCCTGATGAACGGAGACGGGGTGGTCGGGACCTACAGGGACTTTGACGCGAACCCATGTCATACTTCGATACAGTAACCCTTCGTTAGCTCTTAGTTGACTCTAAAATTCCATAGGTATTTAACTTTAACCCATAGTCCCATAGTCATCGAATCAACTACATTTTGTGAGTTCAACATGCAGAGAATTACATCCGAAGCTTTCTTTGAGTTTTGTTGGCGTTGTGCTCATAACATACCAAGCTCCCACGGGAATTGCTAGTGTGCTGGGACTTTGGACTTGTGTTTCTTCTTGGTGAGATTGGATCTCTTGTCACTTAAAGAGTTATGTTTATATTAATATATATATACACATACACTATACATATATATATAGAGTACAGTATACACATTGACATAGATATACGCATGTTGTATATATATATATACAATACATACAGAACACACACACACAGACATGTGCATGTATGTGTACAATGTATATATATATATATATATACGTATACATATATATATATATATTGTACACATATGCATACATACATGCATGCATGCATGCATACATACAAATTCAAATGCAAATACAAATGCAAATGCAAGATATAATATAATAAATTCTAATACAGTACAATACAATACAATACAATACCAATACAATGCAATACATTGGAACCGCCATCAGTGACTGCACGCCCCGAGTGCACCCAGCGCACCCGGCGCACTCAGCACAGCCAGTTCGCAACGCAATCTGCAGTCACGGATTACCGCTGCACTTTATATCTCTATCTCTATCTCTATATATGACGGTCCCTGGATCGCCACACCGCCTCCTCCCATGTTATGTCCCCTCCCCTCCTCTCCCACAAACCTGAAATCTGCAAGCTATTTACAGCACTTGGGAGCCACCACCTCGTCACTGGACCCTGTCTAGCTGCATATGTCTAGCAAATCAATCTAGCACACCCCAGTTCATGTACTGCCTATAGCGTACCTCACACATGGTTTACCACTCATTGTATGCCTTTATGCTACATATTTGCTACCTAAAGACTACATACTGTACTCAGAGCGTAGCTATGCATACGTATATAATCCTATGTACTACACGCTAGGATGCAGCAAGTACCTACAAATATATATATATATATACGCAGCACGTACCTACAAATATATAATAATAATAAATAAATAAATATATATATATATATATATATATGCATATGCATATGCATATGCATATGCATATACATATACATATGGAAATAGACATACACTACCTAAATAGAATATTCAACATTACCGAACTAATATTGTATTATATACCTATGTGCAATGTTGTAGAATATACATTGCTTCATCACTACCTACATACTCCTTACACCCTACAGTTACTACCTTCACTGACACATGTTCTATAGCGTACCTATATACGATGCATTGCATAGCGTGCCCATATACATGCGGATAATACTCCCTGAAAACTCCCTATATCCTCTCCACATATTCCCTATAAACGGGACATCAACTTACACCTGCACAAAGACTGCCCATGTAGGACTGTTGTTGGGAACCCCCCAGGGCACAAGGGGGGGAACCATCTGGCTGGGGGGAGGTGTGGTGAATCCTGCTCCTATATTATATACATATCATATTATAATATATGATCTTATATGTAATAATTATTATATATGTATATATTATTTTTTACTACATTAATATATTAATATATATATACATGATTATATATAATAATAAATATATTTTAATATATATATACATATTTTTTTTGCAATATATATATATATCTATAGAACAAAAATATATTATACTTATACATATTAAAGTATGTATATATTTATTGATATATATATTTATCATATATATATATATAAATATGTTTATACATATATATATACATATAAATATGTTTATTAATATACACACATATGTATATATACATACCTATTTATATATATATACATTAATTTAACTCTTAATATATATATATATATTGAAATGATTAATATGTATACCTTAATAAACTATATACTAATATATTTATGTATTGTAATATTGTATGGTATAATATTGTCATATATTATATTATTTTTATTATAATTATAATATACTATATTTTGATATATTATATTAATTTATATTATATTATGATTATATGATATATTATCTTAAGATATATTAAACTAATATATATATATATATTAAATACTATACTATCTTATATTATAATATATTATTTAATATTTTGATATATTATATTATATTATATTATATTATACTATATTTCATTATTGTATATTATATTATACATAGCTATATATATATATACATACATATATTATATATAGAGAGAGGATTGAAGCAAATATCCAGCTGATCCAACTGGACCATTCCATGACCAGGAGCTGGGAACTGATGCATGCAGCTGTGACCAGCGTGGAAGAAAAGAAACGCATCGCCGAGAACAACGAGGCGGGAATGGTCACCGAGTCCTGGAAGGAGATGATGATCAAAGGCCTTGGAATAGGTAGGATAGGTAGGCATTCCAAGCTGTTCAACTTCAGCATCCAAGACTTTATCTTGAAAAAAATGAAACAATAAGAGCATCAACTTGGCAAGGTGAGGCTTCAGAAGGGATGAATTGACCCAATGGGGTCTGTTTTTTTCTGTCCAAAGGGTTTGTGACTTGTGGTGGACTTGGTGCAGGGGCCAGAAAGGCCAGAAAGGATCTTGCTTCCAATGCAGAAGCTGGTTCGGAATGCGGCCAGGGAGGCAGGGGAGCCACAGCGTAGTGATACGTAGCTTGTAGGCCAAGAGGGGAATCCATATCACAATCAAATACACTCGTAGATGCCGATACAAACCAACGAAACGCCTGATGGGTTCAATGTACCAATCCAAGGGGGTTAACTTTTTATCAATACAGAGGTGCCTTACAAATGAAACCATGGGTAGATATTCTATGGATTCTGTGAAATTGTGTCAAATCATGCTAAGACTTGTCCCAAAACTGGACTTTTGCCCAGGTCCCCATGTTTTTTTTCCGCGGTGTGCTTCAGGCGGCCTTGAAGGCAGCGCAGGAGATGGGGCTGAGGGAGGTGCGTCCTCCCAAGCCGCCACGATCCAAGTTCCCCGAGGCGGGTGACTCCGAACGTCAGCAATGGATAGTAGTGGATAGCACCAATATTTCTGATGATTTTTAAGCATCTTTGGAATCTTTCCAAGATAATATACCACGTTTCCGGGTGAAATCTTTTGGGCAGGTTTTTTTTCTCGAAGAAAGTGACACAACCAATGATAGATGACCACGGCACGGATGTCTTCATGAAAGGCTCTAAACATCTGTGGCCTCAGCCAACCTACGACATGGCGCGATGCTTGACGAAGCAGTCACTTCCTCTCACAGCTTCCAAGGGACACCATAGTGACTATGCCACCCTGGATTCCCACTCGTTTTTGTTGAGTGTTACTTTTTATGCATTTTTAGGGACATTTAGATTTGGATACCGTAGCCATATGTGGCCATGCCACGTTGCTGTTGGTCAATGGGCTGGCAGGTGATGCCTGACACAGATGACGAAGCGGAGGGATCTGTGGAAGGGTCCTTTGGCAAAAGAGCCTGCAGGGATTGTTGGAGCATAGTATAGATTCTAGCTTCAGAACAAAGTGAACATGACCATGCATGAGTTGGGTCAAGCTCACATTATTGAAAGAACATTGTCCAGAGTAGCAGTGGCAGTCAGGGTTCCGACCTGCCATGTCAGATGACAAGAGCACTATCAATCTGCAGAGCATGAGGTGATTTAAACTATCCGGAAATCGTGTTTCCTAAGCCTTCAGCAAATTATATATCCCAAGATGAATCGCAGATTGTCCTGCACAAACTTCCCAGGTCTGAACATGAAGAGGTGCAAGAACGCGGCAATGTTGAGCAGCGGCTAAAGCTGAAACCAGACGGGCCGAAGAAGGTCAATTAAATGGATTGAAATCGCCTTATTTGGATACCTAAAATGGGACCCCTAAAATGGGACACGATACAACTTGAATGGGAAACGGTTGGAAAGGGCTGGAAAACGGCTGGAAACGGCTGGAAACGGCTGGAAGCGGCTGGAAGCGGCTGGAGGGGGATCCTCTCAGGGCATTGCCTTCGGCATTGAGGTGCATCCGGCCTTTTGCCTTCGTTCGAAAGTTGAAGGCCGAAGGATTTCGCCCTGGCGCTGCGTTGCCAGGCAGGGCCGTGGGCGATGGGACCCAGGGAGGCTGCAGCATATATGACTTGGGGACATGGCCATCTTGAACTTGGCAGATGCGCAAATTGGAGGCTTCAGGTGATGTTGACATTTGGTAATGGAATGGACCCTTGACTCTGTCGGTTGTCAAGGGTGCGCATTTGGAAGGAAACGGCCGGTTTACTTTGCCGAAATTCTTTTGCACCAACGGAGCACAGAATGGACCAACTTGGATATCTCGAACCAAATTTGTGCCCTCAGTCCATGGTTTCCACAAGCTATAGATGCTCACCTATCCAGTTTTCCCCTTCACAACTGGCGTTTTCTTGCTTCATGTTGGATTCTGGTGCTATCCCGGGCCATCGGTGCTCCCTTCGTCCAGAAGATGCAGGCACTCGGCTCTTCACAATCTTAGACCGAGCACCTTGGTGGGGGTCCAGAGGCCCTGCCGAAGTTGGGGTCCAAGAGATGGTTCCCAAAACTTCTTAGTCTATTTTGATCTATTTTGATCTATTTTGTATAATCAGCAACACCCATGCAACCAGGATTTTTGAGGAGACTGTTCGGAAGACCCCTAGGAAGATCTGCTGTGACCACGTGCACATTTCTTTTGGGGTGGGGTTCTATCGACCTTCACGGTTCCTGCAGGCAACTCCGACCTTGAAGGTGACCCCCCACAGACAAGTTGGAATAAGAAGGGCAGAGTTGGATTTGAAATACCGAGGAAGCTGGGAAAGGATGGGAAAGGTGCATCTCACGGCCCATGCCGCATGCCCTACATGGCATCCGAGGATCGAGATGGTGTCCTCTCCAAGAAGGATGGGGTGCTTGCCAGCTTGGTGGAGGGTTCTTTGCGCCCAGTGACGCATGAATTTTGAACCGCTTGGCTGTGCATTCATCGGGTTTGTTTCTGCGGGTGTGTTTGGATGGTATGTTGATGTTCCTGGACCTGATGCAGATGCCTTCCTTTGGTTGGAAACGGCTGTGGTCAATGCCTGCCATCAGGATTTTTCTTTGCTCGATGTGGATTTCGCAGGCCCGGGATGTATAGTCGCAATCCTTTCCAGGGTGACCAGCCCCATTCACACTTATTCTATCTTATTCTTGCAAAGGGGGTGCTAAATCTGCATTGTCAAGGAGTGCAGCGAAATAATGTTAGGACCTTGGCATCACCGGAGCAACCTAGCCTGATTTGCAATGATGACAGTAGTTGGCAGTGCTGATAGAGCACAATCCGCAATGAAATTACCATCCTGCTCAGTAGCCATGGATGACAAGTGTCCCGTTTGTAGATGTTCATGATAGAGGTGCGTGGCCATGGTCACTATCCAGCCCCTTGATCCGGATGGTATGGTAGCTGCTTGCGCCAGGACCAGAAAATGTCAACGATGCCATCGGGCGGTTGCTGCAGAGACATGACATGGTGCATGACGTTGTTGCCAGAGAGACTTGCCCGCGCACGGCTTCACCTGCCGATTGGGATTATACGCACAAAAATACCTTGGGATTATCCACAAATACCTTGTTAGGGACAGAAGGCTGGTTTCTTTTATTCTTGAGGCATGAACTGAACGCACCCTGGGTACTTGTGGTTGGCCGGGGTCAGTTCTGATCAGATGTTCAGAGGTTTTTTGGTGTGATGGAACCAACAACTATCCACCACATGCTGTTTCGTACCATGAAAATCTAAGGCTCTTGCTGAGAGTATTTACTTGTCTTCCAGAGTCGAAGCTTGACGTGGTAGGTGGTAAGAAACTTCAAAGCAAGACGTCACTTCAGAATACCAACCCTCGGGCTCGAATGTATCCAAAAGGATTTGGCGGGCAACCAGAACAAGTTGGAGAAGAAGCGCCTGGTGGAATGCATGGTAACTGGGCTTGGTGTGTTATGATTACGCCATTTCCAGTTCCATTCGCAGGCACCGTTCCCCACCGAGGATTTCTTTTAAACCAATGAATCAGGGTTTTGACCAAGGTTGAATTGATTTTGGCCGTGGAAAA
>CAMXCT020000731.1:27500-92500 GCA_947184155.2 Cladocopium goreaui | reverse complement strand
TTTGGAAACTCTGGGTACTGCTCCCACACGCGAACTGCTCTTGAAGACTGCCCCTGGACATTCGTCCGTAACTCGGAAGTTTTCGAACTAATTTTCCTTTGATCATTACTATCATCACTATCATATCATCACCATTATCACTACTATTTTGGGCCACAGCTGGAAGGCCCCACGTTTCTCTTTTGTTGATTCATCGGAACCCGCGGTCAGGAGAAGATGAAAAATCTGAAGAAAGCCTTCCGCAGCCTGGACGTCACTGAACGCGGGCGCCTGACCTTCGAGGACTCGTTGTCTCGTCTTAGGGTGTCTTGAACGTGGCAGCCAACATCAGAGTTCTAAAGATATGGGGGTCATACTGTGGACTATACATAATATGTGATCACGTGTGCATGTGTGTACACATATGTATAATATATATATATATATATATGTGTTGAAGTAGATTTGGATAAACTATGTGTATATACACACGCATCAGTTTTGATTGCCATCAAGTCCGAACTACGTCCTTGCTATGCTGTACCAAGTGATGGATGGTTTGGTGTTAGTCAGACTTCGTCCATGTCCCAATCCTCAAGGACTTTGAGTCCGGCCTAAAGCAGTTGGAATGGCGCGAAGCTTCCACCTCTGGGCTTCTTGAGGCGCAGCAGTCGCAAGGGCTGTGGGTGAAGGCAGCATTTTGGTTTGGGACAAACCCATGGAGTCCTGTCAACTGACTCCAGGTCATCTTTCGCATTCTAGATCGTGACGGCACTGGTGCGATCTTGGAGAAGGACAGTTGCGAATTGCATCGAATTGCCCATACTTCGATGACAATGCTGTGGTCTGGGTCGCATTGCTTCAGTGATGTTTGCAGGACTTCTCTGTGTTCCAAGACTTTGACAAAGATAAGATGCTGATCAGCATGGGGCCAGTGGGGCCAGGGGGTCCAATGGGGCCAAAGAGCGGTGATGAGAGTTACTTGAAGCGTGAGATGCTGCGCAAGCTTTAAGTGCCACTCTTCTGATCATGAAGCTTGATGTTTATCCCAAAGTCTACACAGGAAGGAGTTCTGTTTTGATGCAAGATCCAAGGTGTTTGATGAGAAACTCTCCATGTTTGACTCCTCTCGATTCCAAATTGGCATCGTAAAATTCCCTTTTTCTGGGAAATTCAGTGCCGCCAAACCGACCTGCAGGGGATGACGACCCCCCTATCAACAGTAAGTCACAGTGCTGAGTCCGGTGAGTCAAGGATGTTGGAGTCCATGGTGCGCGTGGGAAGATCCTTGGTGAAGTTTCCCAGGGAATGCCGGGAAACCAAAGACGAAAGGATGGTGCTGAAAGGGTAGCCCTCCTCCAAACGCATCCAAACGCTTGACCCGAGAAATGATGTTTTAGAACATGTGTAGTTACTAAAAATTGTAATGGAGTGTGGACTTAACGAGGCTAGGATATGATGTTTTCTGGATCTATATTGACTCTGAATGATACTGCATGATACTGAATGAATAATTGATTCCATTGAATCCTGCTGCTTATTTTGAACCGCAGCCCTGCTTCACGCTTGACCTGCAAAGGTCCAAAGCGCTTTGCCGAGGTCAAGGGGGTACTGGGTGAAGCATGAAGACATATGAAGACTCCGACTGACCCATACTGACCCAAAATGGAAATTCTTCTGGATCAGAATCCATTTCTGCATCGGAACATGTGCAGCAGTCGCAAAATGTCGCAAATTCAGATGTGCTTCAGACAGAAACCCACAAGGTCCCTTAGGTCCCTTTCTTTTGCGATATCCCTAGCGTTTCTAGCGGCAATTGAAGCATCGGAATCACTTGACCGCAGGGTTTGGCTCAGAGCTTTCACTCAGCGACAACCGGGATCCCGCAGCATGTTCAAGGTGAATGGCCGGGTTGATGTTGTGTAGCCACAGGTCATAAGCCTCCAAAAATCTCAAAAATACGTAGGATGTTTACTGTATTATGTGTGATGCGTGTAGCATTTCTGCATACTCTTCAGTTTGGGCACAGTTCTGGCGGGGAAGCATTGAAGGATGTGTTTTGAACCGTTCCAGTATTTTTCTTAACGAAGAATTCCAAAACTTGGGCAAGGTAAAACCCACAAAATCATGAATGGCCCTGATCCCCGCAACTGAAAGGCAACAAGTGTTCCTAAACGTGCTAAACGGATCAAGAGAAGCTTTTCTTCTCTAGCTTCTGCCTGCCTGCCTGCCTGCCTGCCCTTCCTTCCTTCCTTCCTTCCTTTCTTTCTTTCTTTCTTTCTCTCGTAAGATACATTGCCCTTATTGCAGAACGTTCATCGTACAATAGACGGCTGATATACAGGTGTCTCAGCACAATACAGCTTGTACAACTGATTGTCTGCAGGGCCCTGAACTGGATCAAGAATGTGGCCCATGAGAGGAAACCACAAGAAGAGCCAATATCAATGGGCAGTTCTTTCGGAAATCCCATGACAGATGCTTTTTTTGACCGCTGGACTGTTTCAGGCGATGTATTCAGGCGCCCAAGGAGATCATGGGCAGATGTCAGTTACTTGTTGTGGACCGGAACCAGGAAGGTTTGCTCTAAAAATGGAACGCTAAATCATGGATCTCCAGGTCCCCCCAGTGGTTGACCCATTTTGACCTATGCTCCTTATGATTTCAATTCTCACATTAGGTACCAGTTTCTGAGCGGTTTGAATGATCCATTCGGCCCATTTTCTTTGGTTTGCCTCCAGAACCTGGGGACCATCAATACTGGGCATTCCAAAACTCTAGCTTTTTATACATTTTCCCTGTACGTTGACCAAGGGTTAGATCATTGAAGATGGTTTGCGGGAGCAAACGCAACTAGAACTCCCACCTGAAAAGATACTCAAAACTTTAGACCTTGGGACGTTGAAAAAGGCTGGGTTCACAGTTGCCGGCCATTCGGTAGAAGTAATGAATAATATATCAAAGCAACACGTCTGCTGTATACAACCTCACCCAATTTTGATGCAGACAGTACCCCAGTAATCCCAAGTAGTAATTTGGGTAAAGCAAAACTATAAACCATCCCCCAAATCACAATAAATAGGTCCTATAAATCATTCTCAAATGGGCGATTTCTTATTGTTTTACCCACATTACTCTGAGTGGATCTGGAACTTTCTCCATATCGGATAGAATTTGGGGCATCTCCCTGTGTGCCGCCGTGTCAGGAGGGAAAAGTGCCCTAACGGAAGGATGCAACAGGGCAGGAACACTATGAGATGGTACCTGTTGGACCTTGAAGATCCAAGATCGAGTGACAGTGGGAATCCATAGGGTTGGCTGTCTCCATTTTTGGAACGTTTCGGATGGCTGAAGCGGACAACTTTTCGGTTTACTTCAACCCGGTCGATGGCAGGATGGCTGGAGCAAGTAGATACTCCTTCTGGGTGCTTCCATACAAATGCAAGAGAGCGGAAAGACAACATTTTGGAATCCAACATTCAGGTGGTTTTCAACAAAATGGGTGTTTCTCAAATTGGGGTACCCCAGGCTTTGCTTATTGAAAAGGACTGATTTTGGATGATTCCTCCCATTTGGGTCCTGAATTCTGAGTGACTTCGTGATCACTGATTGGATGGGAGTATAGTGCCCTACCCAGACCCAAATATCAGAAAGTAATCTAACATGGCAATGGAAGCTCCTCTATTTGTAGATCATGTTCCTATTTTCAATGGGAGAACTGAGGCATCCTTGCTTTGGCATGTGGAACAGCAGTCAGTGGCTCTGTTACACCTCTGGTGCAGGTAGGGTCCGCGGATCGTCCAAGGGTGAATCCACTGATGGGGTCGTCATTTTCCGCATTTATCCTCCGGCAATCAAACATGGCAATGAGAAATCCTCTATAAATGGATGTACAGTAATGGTTATGCAATGATCTTTAATTGTCTATAAATGAAGGAGTTTCCATTGCCATGTTTGATTGAGGGTATCATCATTCATCCAAGTTTTTGTCATGTGTTTACCGGCACCAGGTTATTGGCAAAAAGGTGGCGCGGGAGACTGCCAAGGAGATGATGAACGATGCATGTGATGGCAGGTTTGGGAGCTAGGGCGAGGGCCTGCGATCCCGGATGATTAAAAGTTCCAGGTGATTCTGGCCACCTTTTTTGGCCACCTTTTTTTCTGACCTTTTTCTTACTGGTGCTTAGTAGGGAATGGATGGGAATGGGGGAATGGGATGATTATTACTACTGATTATGGATCATTCCCTCATTCCCTACTAAGCACCAGTAAGTTTTCTTCTGACCTTTTTTTCAAACTTTGTGTCTCGGTGCGTGAGGACAGCCGCACTCTCCTGCGAATCTCAGATGGCCAGCAGCCAAAGGGTGACACGACTTGGGTGCAGCTGCAGATGTTTGGATTTCCAATTGGGGAGGCCCCCAAGAAAATAGTATTTGGGGAACCTTGAAATCTTCAGAAATGGTCCTGAGTCATTTAAACCAATGAGTTTGGGGTATCCAGACACTTGAGTCTGCCATCTGCTCAAATTCCATTGACCGCAGAGGCTGTCACTACCTGTTAGCTGTTTTGGGTGCCGACCTTAAGGAGATCTGCGGCTGTTGGATTTGTTGAGCCACGAGATAGTCACCTTCCCATGTTGGACATATGCTCGGTTTGACAACCCACAACCATAGTATTGGTACAAATTATGTTGAAGCTCCCAACACCCGATCCTCCTCGCGGGCATTTCCATTAAATTGGGAACCCCGCAGTCATAGGGGTTCCCAATTCTCTCTCTCTCTCTATATATATATATTTGTATATTACATATGAAGCTGACCTTTGATTGGGTATTCTTGGTGCTGAAACAGAAACCTACAATATATAGATTGTTGCAGGCAGAGAACACACTCACACACATTTGTCAATATTTCAGTGCTGAGGACCTCCAACCAAATTGTCTTGCACTGTCTTAACATATAAAACAGGGTCCCTGTTTTTGGTACCCAATTGATGGCACTTACGAGTCTCTCAACATCTTTGCTTGTTGGAGTAGAGCAGTAGAGTTGATCCTTGAACCTTTGCTGTTGGAGCACTAGCTCAAGAGATGTCTTTGTCACCCTTGGGACCCTTGGCCAATGCTTCGGACTTTGGGGGTGCAGCATCACCCATAAGGATCCATAAGGCTCATAGTCGCTGGAGACACCTGAGTGTCACTGCCAAGCGCCAAAGGACCCCGAAGAAGGCAGCGTGATCCAGCTCTTGGAGTGGACCAGTGGCATTCACGAAGGTGCGTTGAGCAGGACGATCTGCGCATACATCATCAGGTCTGTGTTTGCTGTTTTATTCATGCTCTGTGTATCCAGCCACCAGCGATGGGATAAGGGGCAACTGAAGTCAACATGTTTCCTACACATCTTAGCCAGTGGGAGCTATGCTGAATCAACGGAAGTCATTGTGGTAGAATCTGAACCAAGTGCCAGCCCTTGACCAACCCAAGACCAATCTTTGACTAGGGAATCTAGAAGGATTTGCTGTGCCTTTTCAAGCCTTAGCTTTGAAGAGTGGATTGGCAACTGAGACGTTCAGCAAGATATCTCGATCCAATGTACCAGAAGGATGCTGACCATAGCCCCGTAGGAACCCATGGACTGGCCCATGGACCGTTGTTTTCAGGTTTGCCAGCAGTCTTTGCATGAGTCTCAGAAACAGCCAAGGGCTGATGTAGAGACAGGAGTGTGAAAAACGGAAGAGGAGGCCCAATTATTGGTTTCAGTTGGATTTGAGTGGTCTCTCCAGCTTTTAGGGAACTTCAGGCTTCTGATTCTGCAAAAGTGGGAGAGCTACAAGTGCAGCAGGATTTCAAGAAAGATAAATGATAAATGCAGATTGGTGGATTTGATAGGCAACACTGCATGACCAAGAACTTGTGGTGCAATGCCACAGCTTCATCATCAAATCGTTTAAAAGGAAGCAGATCACCTGGTACAAACGGATTTCTGTTGACAGGAAGATGATTTGTCACACAGTTCGAACTTTGGCCTGACCTAAGGTGGACGACTGGGATCAATCATCGCCAGATGTTTTCCGCATCCTTGGTCAACCTGTGGACGCTCGTCTGAGTTGGTACGGGGATGGCGGGATGTGTCGCCTTGGGACACAGGACATGAGCAGGACAGGGTGCAGCATGGTGCAGCTATGCCGCTATGCCCAGAGATTCTCGCGGTCGCACCCATGTCCCAAAGCTGCCCAAAAAGCTGCCCGAGGGTGTGATGACCGGGAAAGCGACCACGACAGTGACCGGCACCACAGGCCAAGAGCTGTGAAGAATTTTGATGTGATTTCAGTGATTTCCATTGGTTCCTGACGGTTTCTGATTGGTTTCCTGCATTTCAGTCAATGATTCAGTCAATGATGTTGCGCTTCGCATCTTGGACTCTGTTGGATGATCTTCCATTACATGTTTCTTCTGTGAAATGTGAGGCTCTTTGAGCAGCCTGCCAAAGAACAGCAAGGATCAGGCACTGCGGATCTCAACTGTAAGAGCTTGGCTTGGTTACTTTAAGAGAACTTCATAGATTTCACCGATTTTGTCCCATGATTTCCGAGTCCTTAGGAATCACTTTACAACGTGGAGTGCCGATTGTGGGCCCAGAGTTCAAGCATGGTGTGTGGGTTTTGTTTGGTGTCATGAGAACCAGGGGAGTTACAACAGCTGGATGGCAAGGTTTTTGCATCCTGATATTCGAATGCAGACATTTTTGAATGATCTCCCCATATCTCCCCAGGTCATTGCTTCAGTTTCCACCTCTGCAGGAACCACCTCCGAAGCCGGAAGCATCCATTCTCCGCTCGGTGCCACCTCAGTTGATCATTCAATCATGCCATTCTGTGTGAGATGTAAAGCCGTGAAATGCAGTGGATATGAGGGATATTTTCCCCTACATATTGGAGCTAGAAAGTGGTTGGACAGCAAGTTTTATCAGTGAGACACCCATCATCATTTTTCTTGGTTCAAGATCGATGGTTGTTGATTGAATTTCACCTGTTTCGCCTCGTTTACTTGCGATTTTTTGATGAAGTACCCATCACACCATTGAGATCTGCTTGTTGCGTACCATGGTCGTTGTCATCCAGGTGGCCACACCCTTGCGCAAGCGAAGCGACCTGGCTGATCCGGTAGGGACACTCAGAGGATTTTTTTGGGAATCCATTGGTGAAACTGGGGGTTTCACTGGGGGGTTCCTAGAACGGGGCACCCCAATAGCTGGATGGTTGATGTTTATATAATTATATATATATATATGTTTATCATGGACAATCCCCCATTAAAATTTGGATGATTTGGATTGATTTGGGGGGGTACCCGCATTGATTTGGAAACCTAACCAATGATAAAAACTTGGGGGACAGTAGCAACAAATTCTCACGCGGCTTGGTATATATGTGTTCAGAAATGGGACCTCGTCAAATCCACCTTTTGTTAACCTCTTTGAAGCTGCATGACCTTTCCTCCAGGTTGAGACCAGTCCATCCATTGCTGGTCCACGACTGATTGCAGAAGGACCACCGAGTGCCCAGCTGTCGGGTGCCTCGGTCGTGTCCTACAGGATTCCTGATGGGATGCACAGGGGTTCTCATGGGGAGAACTTGTAGCAAAACCACAGAAAACCACAGAAAACCATAGAAAACCATAGAAAACCATAGAAAACCTTACCAATCCACCACTGATCCACCAGATTCCATCAGAAAGGCATGGTGTCACCATGACCATCCATTGGCAGTGCTGGCGTCAGGCGCGACTCGCACTCGCTGCCGCTGGTGCCCATTGCTCAACTCAGTCTGTTGGGACCCCAGGGACGTTCATTGGACTCAACCCTGGGAGATGACGTACTGGTGACTTACTATCAAAGATGGATGATAAACTATGATAAACTGACAAATACTGACAGTCACTTGGAGATTTTGGAGATTTCCTATTGCTTGTTGATCGTGAGGGCAGTTTGCAGCATGTTGTCAAGTCCTGTGTCAAGGTCAGTTGTTTTCGATTGGGGCTTTGGGATGTGCTGCGGCGCAGCAATCTGTCGCAGGTTCATGCAACGTTGTCGGATCCGTGCAAGAGTGCTCAGCAAGTCAGGCATACGATGCGGCGGATTTTGTGGAGCTCCAGTGTAAGTGATGAGGTGAAAAACATGGAGGGAATATGTTCACCAAGGGAACCTACCTGAAGAATTGGTTTGCGATGATTTCCTGTTGGATTTGGCCGGATGATATAGGATCCCTAGGATTATGGCCCTCAGCTTTATCCGCTTGCTATGTAGCGTCGTTCTGGAAAGCATTGTTCGTCTACATGTACCATTCCAAAAAGGGGAAGCTAAACTTTGGAAATGCTTAAGAAGTTGATGATTTGATGTTTTGCCTCTAGTATGGAGTAATCCAATAGTAATCCAGTAGTAATCCAATAGTCAAAACCTACCAAGGATCTGTTGTATCCTGATAGTGAGGGTTGCAGCCGCAGGCTGTCGGACCTTTACCAATGCCCGAGGCTGGGAGACCACAATTTTCCGCTCGAGATTTCTCCATTTTTTATTTTCGCCAAGATACCAGGTATCAATATGTAACAATATGATATATATATACAATATGTAACATTAGTGTCTTAGTGCTGTCTCCTTTTTCTACGAGCATAACATGGTTTGTCAGGCACCAGCAAAATGTTCTCGATGGATCTGATGGATGCAGAAGGGGTTCCTTAGCTCCGCGGTGTCGGCAGACGTTTGGGATGAAGTGGAGGGTTTCCAATCCATGGGGCTACCCTGTTCATCATCCATTTTCATGGGATTTTCCATGATTTTCCATCATAAACCCTGCTGGGGTATCCATCTATGGACCCAAGTCGAATATGTCAAACTTGAGGGCCGAGGTTCCAGAAACACCAAAACATGGGCCATACATCCCAATTAGCACGGGTCTCGATGAACTCGGTGTTTAGAACATGTTGTTGATATTCCCCAGCTTACAATGACTAGGCATGGTCTAAATTAAAGCGTACTCTGTTGCAATGACAACCAGGAGAAGTTGAGGACTTACACCTCGCCCAAAGTTGCAGATTAAATCAAAGCGTTTGGGCGTTTGGTGAGAGGCAGCAGCAATATGTGCACCACATGTCACAATTATATGCACCACAGATATCCACAGATCACAGTCAGGTTTGAAAGGTAGCAACCAGATTTGGTGCTAGACATTTTCCTACAAACCAGATTTGGCCAACTTCCGGTGTCTGTGATTTTGACCGCCACAGAATTGTTTTCGGCCACTGGCACCCTTTAGGCTTGCACGCGCGCCGCCTGTTTTGGCGCTGCGGTGGACAGGTTTCTGGGCGCCGCAATAGATTTGATGTGCATCTACGGTGTTTGGGGGTATTTTTGGATGGGAAACAGCTAACGCTTTTCGGCGTTTTGAGGGGTTTGACGGTGGTTGACGGTGTTTGACGGTGTTTGACGGTGTTTGCCGGTGTTTGCCGGTGTTTGCCGGTGTTTGATACTTCTCAGATCATGATCATGATGATGACGATGACGATGATGATGATGATGATGATGAGGAGGAGGAGGAGGACGACGACGACGATGATGATGCTGATGCTGCTGCTGCTGCTGATGATGATGATGATGATGACGACGAAGAAAATGATGATGAAAATGATGATGATAATGATGATGATGATGATGATGACGACGATGATGATGACGATGACGATGATGGTGATGATTATGATGATGATGATGATGACGATGATGACGATGATGACGATGATGACGATGATGACGATGACGATGACGACGACGATGACGATAACAACGACGATGACGACGATGACGATGACGATGACGATGACAATGACGACGACGATGATGATGATGATGAGGAGGAGGAGGAGGAGCAGGAGGAGGATGACGATGACGACTGGGGTGGGTTCAAACTCAGCTTTGTGAACTGGGTAAGTAGGCATGTGATGCCATGCCAAATACAGGGAACACGAGGTTTGTGGCAGCAGCTTGACGCAAGCGATTTCCAAGACACGCTGAATTGTAGGATCCTTTAATGCTGTCCACCGAAGATACCAAAGGCTAGTAGTGGAAGTCTTACCTCAACGATTTGCTTGTGGGGAAATTGCATGATTCGAAGTGTAGGAAGCCAAGTCCCAGCCTTGGATGGTTTCAAGATTTCTGATTGGCTTCCCTCCCCACCACCAAAGATGAAATCAAGACCTTTGTTGCCAGGTTTTATGCCACGATTAGTGTGAAGAAAACCTATGAGATCAGTGGAGCTGCAGTGAAGCAGGCCAATCCCAGGCCAGTTAAGGGTGATGGGAAACAGCTGCAGCTGCACGGTTTTTCTCCATTTTGATAAGTCGCAATTTCCTTGATGTTATGTTGAACATATGCCATATGCTAGTTTGATCTAGTTTGCCTATTTACATCTAATACAACATCATGTGGCATCTAATATGGCCTCGCATCATATGGCAGTTGTTTCTTGCAGAGGTACTGTCGCTATCCAATGGAGCTGACTTTGGATGATCGGTGGACTTCTGTGAGCCAACTTCCAGAGGCAAATGGCACCCTGCAATTTGGCTTTGGACAAGCCTTTTAATGGTCAGAACAGTACTGGTGCGACTTGTGTTTGACGACTTGCTGAGACTTGGAACATAAATCTTCATGACTTCTGAAACGCAAAAGAATGATAAAGAATGCAACCATCAACAAGAAGCAAACGCAGCAAAGAACTGCAGCTCTCCATTTCCAGGATGGATCCATTCCAGCGATTCCCTACAAGTTTGTGGCGATTGGAGAGCTGGGCTCGGGGGCTCAACGGCGCTCAACGGCGCTCAACGGCGCTGTCGCCTTGTGACGCGGTGACGTGACCGAGGTCATGCCCCCATTGGGAGCTCCTGCGACGTCATGGCCGTGATTCAGTCTGTGGATGAAGCGGCAGAGCTCTCAGAAAAACGCCTGAAATACGCAGATGTCTTCAAGCTGATGGCGATGTTTGACCTGAAGCATTTCTAACAACAAGCTTCATGTTTCTTTGGCATCATAATAAACAGATATATATATATATATGTATGTATATATATATATATATGTATGTATACATATATATGTATATATATATACATATATATATATGGAAACAGATACAAAATGATACAGTGAACAGATGTGAACAGATCTTAACACCAGCAGCAATCCTCCTCTCCGCCAAGACCTGAGGTCAGTGTCTCAACTCGTAGCAGTGGTGTCCGGATGAAGCGGCAGGCTGCAGCGAATTCTGCAGTGCTTGGAACGGGGTTACACTGCGACGACTACAGGCAATTCGTACACAACTTTTGCAGATGAAAGGGAATTTATATATGTGGATATTTATTTATTAGCAAATATATATGGATATGGATCTAATTTGCATATATATATATACACATGGATTTATTAGCAAATAGAATATTTTGGAGAGTTCCTTCTCTGTGATTTTCCCAAGTGACTGAAAAGGTGGTGGACGGGGGAGATGCAGTTCAGAAGTTGGGATGTTCATTCTACAAAAGGAACAAAAGATGCATTTTTTTCCTGGTGGACAATAGTTGCATAAGTACATTGTTGTAATTATGGACATCAGGTGATGCTCATGGATGACTCCAGTGCGTCCATCGCCCGGCTTCCCAGCAGGGGTTGTTTTAGCAGTTTGGCATCGGAATCAATTTGTTTGCAAGTTCCTGAGATATCTCAGTTTGGGACATAGCCACATTTCGTGTTGACTCTGTAGAGACCGTGTGGGTCGCAGGCAATGAACCTTTGGGGCGAGAAGGCGGAGATGGAACTAGCAGCCATGTCCCTGGCTGTGTCCGACATCTCCATGTCAAGCGGAGGGAGTGGAGGGCACTGAGAGGCTGAGAGATGTGAAACACTTCGCCACCGAGGAGAATTTCCAAGTCCAAATATGCGGGATTCCTCGACCCTTCTTTAGATCACAGCTTGTTTAGCTTTCCGGAGTTGAGGTGGGCTGCATTGTTTTCCTTCGTCAAGCTCGGCTCAGCGACTACCTGGGCCGCTCTCTGGATCTGAATGAGGACCAGGGAGATTGGGAGAGGGAAACCACAGCAACAGTAGATGGTTGTGGCATGCTGTGGCAGACTGTACTCTTTTTGGCTGTGACCTACATGGGACGATGAACAGATGTTCGGTCTCCACAGGCCGGAGTAGGCTCCGAGAATGACTTTGACCAGTTGTACCAGTCCCACCATGACCTCCTGGAATTCGTGTAAGCTCGGACCCTGCCGAAGATTTTGTTTCAGAATATGCCTTACGTTCTTAGCTGTGTCCTCAGAATGGACCTCAACTGGAGATGAAATTGGATTCCCAAAGTTTTGACCCATACAGCAGCTGCAGTCACATGGTGCTCTTTGGATGTTTCTGGGTCCCCCATGTTTGAAAAACATGTCTCCAGTTTCAGAGAGTTTCGCTATTAAACAGATCATCAGTAGAATTTCTATAACATGGGTGTCTCTGAAAATGATGGATCCCCCAGTTATGGCCATTTTCATAGGGAAGATTCTGACTAACCATAGACATTTTGGGGTAATTACACTACGTATTTTCAGACATAGAGTTGCGCACCAGGGCAGCTTTCTGGAAGCGAATCCGGACGATCCGCGCGCGTCATGGAGCCCAGAGTTCTCGTTGTGGTGGTGCGGAAGAGAGAGGAATGGCTCGAAATGATTGGGTTTAATGTGGTTTAAATATGTTTAAATCCAAAAAATCTGCTCAATATTGCTCAATAATGTTTAGTACCAACACTGACAAATTTGGGGTCCGGAATGGACTCAAGCGACTCAAGCAGCCAAAATGATTTGGTTCACCGATATCAACTGATCGAGCAGCCTGTTGGAAATTCCAGGAGTTTTGCCCCAATACCCCATGGCAGCAAAACAGATGGCACTAAAGAGGGAAAGCGCTGAGCTGGCCAGGTAAATCACAAGTCTCAAGTCTTGGATCCTTGCACCAAACATTTGGATATGCCTCACAGTTTCGCTAGCGATCCGCCAAACTAATCTTAGTCATTGTTTCACTACTACACCATTATACACCATTCCATTATTGGGGTACCAGTCTGTGATCAACACATGAAGTTGCACCCCATGATGCTCCAGCGGTCTGCCGAGGTTTCGACTACAAGCGTGGTATCAAAAGGGGCGCGACGAACCTGTACGTGATGGTGCCCAGGGCTGGCAGTGGAAATTCCAAAACTGGTGTGCAATGCATCCCAAGCACAAGAAAGATATGTACCTGTACTGAGCCTGTACTGATTTCAAACTTGTATAAACAGGAATATTTAGTTCACCCCCCAATCTTGTCTGCTGAAACCCAGCTTCTGATTTGTTTCTCCCAAATTCCATGAAATTCTGGAAGCGTTGCTCACCCACAGCATCTTTCCACCACGTTTAGGTCAGCTCTCTGCAGTAGTGGGCCCAGCGCGCGGGAAGAAGCGGAACATTGCGGAGGCTCTGGCGGAGGAGATCCCGCCGGTCTTCGATGGATGCTATCGTAGTTGGTACATGTTGGTACGGTTCCATGAATATCTCTGATTATAATCAGTGGATATCAGTGGTATATCATGGTATATCTGTTGATTCTGTTGTGTAAAGGTTATATATGGTTATATATATATAATATATATATATAATATATATATATAATAGGCTGCAAACCTGTTATAAGCTATAATAAGTGCGAAGAACTCCTGCTACTGGCGCATCATCACCGGAAAGTGCAATTTGCCGCGGTGTTTGCACCTGTTTTCAGTGCGTTTGTTTTGTTTTGACTGTGCAGACATGCGATTAGGTTCACAATATTATTATCTACCAATTCAATATGAGACTTTCAAACAGAGCTTTTGGATAAATCTCATGTTGAAACCTGCTTCCCTTTGACATTTCAGCGCAGGACGCGTTGCTTCAAGCGGGTGTCATGCCAGGGACAGATCGATCGGTGCGCGCAGTCACTGGGATTGAAACACGACGTGAATCTTGGGCACGGCAGTTGTGGCTTGGACGGGAAGAGACTGGCTTGTTCTGAAAGCCTCTACGAAGGCAGACACATTTGAACACACACCGGGTCACCGGATTTCGATTCAATTCCTGATGTTTTGTGAAACACACGTGACATGTCAATGAATAGAGCAGGGTTTGCAATCTCTGCATAAGATGCGATATTTGTTCAAATATTTGTTCAACATGTTGATGGCTCGCTGGGTAGAGTGGCTAAGGTGAACTTTCACCAGGTTTCGGCTGGGAGCCCTGGGGAGCCCTCCCGTTTGTATCATCAGGAAATCATGAGAACCGCTTAATTCTTTCTTGTGCCATTGTGGCAAGCGTGAAGTACTTCAGTTGCTGTTTGACATGGGGATTTTCAATGATTTTCATTGACATTGCAAACTGATTCTTGAATATTCGTGATATTTCTCGATGACTATGGGTCTGGGTCAAAAAATAAGGCCCTCAAAATCCCTCAAGGCCCTGAATTTTGCCCCTGAGGCCACAGTGGTGGCGGTCCGGAACGAGCGTGCGGCGCCTTTCTACTGGGCCCCGGAGCCTGGCAATTGTTCAGAAAGTTCGGCAAGTTCTGAGGAGGATTTTCAGGGTCACCTGGTTACCCTAAAACTTGAGATCTGCAGATGGCTGGAAGCAGTTTGAACATGTTTGAACATATTACAGATGTTACAAAGTCTCTACAGCTTCTCATAGCTCAGCAAGTCGAAAGTTCCAGCTGCAGAAGCTGTGATTTGACCCAAGGGCTGCACGACAGAAGTTCCGGGATTCGACAAGCCACGGCTTTGCAACAAGAAGGTGGTGTGGGATGTGTCTTGCGAGTGGGCTTTGACTGCTGGACCCTGTTTTGAACCTGTGAGCGCTTCGTGAACTATTTGGAAGCTCACACTTCTAGCTGTCTTTGCATTCAATAGCCCTACACTCTACAACTATTAACATAGACCCGGGCAAGCCGGCGGCGGAAGTTTCCCAAACATAAATGACCTATAGTTCAAAGACACCCTGTCCCGACCGTGTCCTTCCCTCGACACTCCACACCTCACACTGCACACTGCACTCTTCGCACTCCAAACTTCAAACTTCACACTCCACACTTCACACTCCACACTTCTCACTTCTCACTGCTTCCTTCACACTCCAAACCTCACACTTCACACTTCACACTTCACACTGCACACTTCACACTTCACAGTCCACACTTCACACTTCACATTTCACACTTCACACTCCACAGTCCACACTTCACAGTCCACACTTCACACTTCGTACTTCACAGTCCACACTTCACACTTCACACTTCACAGTCCACACTTCTCACTTCGCATTTCACACTTCACACTCCACATTTCACACTTCTCACTTCTCACTGCTTCCTTCACACTCCAAACTTCACACTTCACACTTCTCACTTCGCACTTCACACTCCACACTTCTCACTTCTCACTGCTTCCTTCACACTCCTAACTTCACACTTCTCACTTCGCACTTCACACTCCACACTTCAAACTCCACACTTCACACTTCTCACTTCTCACTGCTTCCTTCCCACTCCAAACTTCACACTCCAAAACTCACACTTCACACTTCTCACTTCGCACTTCGCACTCCACACTTCACTCACACTTCACACTTCACAGTCCACACTTCACACTTCTCACTGCTTCCTTCACACTCCAAACCTCACACTTCACACTTCACACTTCACGCTGCGCTCTTCGCACTCCACACTTCACAGTCCACACTTCACACTTCTCACTTCACACTTCTCACTTCTCACTGCTTCCTTCACACTCCAAACTTCACACTTCTCACTTCGCACTTCACACTCCACACTTCACAGTCCACACTTCACACTTCTCACTTCTCACTGCTTCCTTCCCACTCCAAACTTCACACTCCAAACTTCACACTTCACACTTCTCACTTCGCACTTCACACTCCACACTTCACTCACACTTCACACTTCACAGTCCACACTTCACACTTCTCACTGCTTCCTTCACACTCCAAACCTCACACTTCACACTTCACACTTCACGCTGCGCTCTTCGCACTCCACACTTCACAGTCCACACTTCACACTTCTCACTTCACACTTCTCACTTCTCACTGCTTCCTTCACACTCCAAAATTCACACTTCTCACTTCGCACTTCACACTCCACACTTCACAGTCCACACTTCACACTTCTCACTTCTCACTGCTTCCTTCCCACTCCAAACTTCACACTCCAAACTTCACACTTCACACTTCTCACTTCGCACTTCACACTCCACACTTCACTCACACTTCACACTTCACAGTCCACACTTCACACTTCTCACTGCTTCCTTCACACTCCAAACCTCACACTTCACACTTCACACTTCACACTGCGCTCTTCGCACTCCAAACTTAAACTTCACACTCCACACTTCACACTTCTCACTTCCCACTGCTTCCTTCACACTGCACACTTCACACTGCACTCTTCACGCCCCACACTTCACACTGCTCTAAACCTACGTGCAACAAAAAAACACTAGCGCCAAAATGGAGAAAATCTGCTAACAAATCCATGTCGCAGCCTTCATGCAGCCACTCCAATACGATTTACGAGATCGAGCTGCAAAAGACAATAGTATGACAAATGCAGCCACAGCACGAAGCAACCTTGACGCAGCCATTACAATGCGATCTGCAGAGACTGAGTTGCAAAACACAATAGAACTACGCGCAACGGCGTCGGAAATTGTAGCTCCAAAACCGGATCTCGACGCCAGAGCGAAAAAAAGACGATTTTGAAGCACTTTTTAAAAGGATTTTTAGAAGGAAAATCACTAGCGCCAAAATGGAGAAAATCTGCTGACAAATCACTGTCGCAGCCTTCATGCAGCCACTCCAATACGATTTACGAAGTCGAGCTGCAAAAGACAATAGTATGACAAATGCAGCCACAGCACGAAGCAACCTTGACGCAGCCATTACAATGCGATCTGCAGAGACTGAGTTGCAAAACACAATAGAACTACGCGCAACGGCGTCGGAAATTGTAGCTCCAAAACCGGATGGATCTCGACGCCAGAGCGAAAAAAAGACAATTTTGAAGCACTTTTTAAAAGGATTTTTAGAAGGAAAATCACTAGCGCCAAAATGGAGAAAATCTGCTGACAAATCACTGTCGCAGCCTTCATGCAGCCACTCCAATACGATTTACGAAGTCCAGCTGCAAAAGACAATAGTATTACGTATGCAGCCAAAGCAGGAAGCAACCTTGCAATCCTATTTACAGTGAGGGAACGATCCTAGAGTTGCAAATCACAATGGAATTCCATCGGCAACTCATCCACCAGCACCACTTGCAATCCCATTTACATTGCGGGAACGATCCTACAGTTGCAAATCACAATGGAATTCTGTCGACCACACATGCACGAAAAACAGTTGAAACCCCATTTACAATGCGGAACCGATCCGAGCATGATCCGCCCATGATCCGCCCATGATCCGACCATGATCCGACCACACACGAGACCGTCTCGCACCCGTCGCACCGCAGAGGTAGATCATCGAGGTTCGGGGACGCACTTTGTATGGAAAAACATAGGTTTCGTGCATCTGCTATCTCTCAAAAACGCATTTCGTGCGAGACTTCCTCCAAAACTCCATCGGCAACTCCTCCACCAGCACCACTTGCAATCCCATTTACAGTGAGGGAACGATCCTAGAGTTGCAAATCACAATGGAATTCCATCGGCAACTCATCCACCAGCACCACTTGCAACCCCATTTACAATGCGGGAACGATCCTACAGTTGCAAATCACAATGGAATTCTGTCGACCACACATGCACGAAAAACAGTTGAAACCCCATTTACAATGCGGAACCGATCCGAGACCGATCCGAGCATGATCCGAGACCGATCCGAACATGATCCGAACATGATCCGACCACACACGAGACCGTCTCGCACCCGTCGCACAGCAGAGGTAGATCATCGAAGTTCGTGGACACACTTTGTATGGAAAAACATAGGGTTTCGTGCATCTGCTATCTCTCAAAAACGCATTTCGTGCGAGACTTCCTTCAAAACTCCATCGGCAACTCATCCGGCAGCACCACTTGCAATGCCATTTGCATTGCGGGAACGATCCTACAGTTGCAAATCACAATGGAATTCCATCTGCAACTCTCCACCAGCACCACTTGCAATCCCATTTACATTGCGGGAACGATCCTACAGTTGCAAATCACAATGGAATTCTGTCGACCGCACATGCACGAAAAACAGGTGAAACCCCATTTACAATGCGGAACCGATCCGAGCATGATCCGACCATGATCCGACCACACACGAGACCGTCTCGCACCCGTCGCACCGCAGAGGTAGATCATCGAGGTTCGGGGACGCACTTTGTATGGAAAAACATAGGGTTTCGTGCATCTGCTATCTCTCAAAAACGCATTTCGTGCGAGACTTCCTTCAAAACTCCATCGGCAACTCATCCACCAGCACCACTTGCAATCCCATTTACAGTGAGGGAACGATCCTAGAGTTGCAAATCACAATGGAATTCCATCTGCAACTCATCCACCAGCACCACTTGCAATCCATTTACATTGCGAGGAACGATCCTACAGTTGCAAATCACAATGGAATTCTGTCGACCACACATGCACGAAAAACAGTTGAAACCCCATTTACAATGCGGAACCGATCCGAGAATGATCCGCCCATGATCCGACCATGATCCGAGCATGATCCGACCACACACGAGACCGTCTCGCACCCGTCGCACCGCAGAGGTAGATCATCGAGGTTCGGGGACGGACTTTGTATGGAAAAACATAGGGTTTCGTGCATCTGCTATCTCTCAAAAACGCATTTCGTGCGAGACTTTCTGCAAAACTCCATCGGCAACTCCTCCACCAGCACCACTTGCAATCCCATTTACAGTGAGGGAACGATCCTAGAGTTGCAAATCACAATGGAATTCCATCGGCAACTCATCCACAAGCACCACTTGCAACCCCATTTACAATGCGGGAACGATCCTACAGTTGCAAATCACAATGGAATTCTGTCGACCACACATGCACGAAAAACAGTTGAAACCCCATTTACAATGCGGAACCGATCCGACCATGATCCGCCCATGATCCGCCCATGATCCGACCATGATCCGACCACACACGAGACCGTCTCGCACCCGTCGCACCGCAGAGGTAGATCATCGAGGTTCGGGACGCACTTTGTATGGAAAAACATAGGGTTTCGTGCATCTGCTATCTCTCAAAAACGCATTTCGTGCGAGACTTCCTTCAAAACTCCATCGGCAACTCATCCACCAGCACCACTTGCAATCCCATTTGCATTGCGGGAACAATCAATGCCCTAACTAACTCTTTCTGTGACTAACCCTTTCCCTGACGAACTCTTTCTTTGCTAACTCTTTCTTTGACTACCTCATATATCCTGACTAACTCTTTCTTTGACTACCTCATATATCCTGACTAACTCTTTCTTTGACTACCTTTTTCCCTGACTAACTGTTTCTTTGACTAACTCTTTCCTTGACTAACTCTTTCTTTGACTACCTCATATATCCTGACTAACTCTCTTGACTACCTTTGACTAACTGTTTCTTTGACTAACTCTTTCCCTGACTAACTGTTTCTTTGACTAACTAACTAACTCTTTTTCTTTGACTAACTCTTTTTCCCTGACTAACTAACTCTTTCTTTGACTAACTCTTTCTTTGACTAACTCTTTCCCTGACTAACTAACTCTTTCTTTGTTTCTTTGACTAACTCTTTCCCTGACTAACTCTTTCTTTGACTAACTCTTTCCCTGACTAACTCTTTCTTTGACTAACTCTTTCCCTGACTAACTGTTTCTTTGACTAACTCTTTCCCTGACTAACTGTTTCTTTGACTAACTCTTTCTTTGACTAACTCTTTCCCTGACTAACTGTTTCTTTGACTAACTCTTTCTTTGACTAACTCTTTCTTTGACTAACTCTTTCTTTGACTAACTCTTTCTTTGACATTCTAAAAGTCCGTAACACGGAAGTTTCTCCCACTAAACTTCCTTTGATCATATACATACGTATATATAATATAATTTATATAATTCAAGTTTTCTAGACTCCACCACAAGCTTAGGGTTGACAGTCGTCAGGTGGAGAACGGACAATGCGCAGCTGGTCATATTTGTCCTGAGCCAGCGGCGCGCTTCAACATGTTGTTGCAGGCGCTTCATCATTAAACTTACTGGTGCTTGAGGGGAAATGGGTGAATGGGGGAATGATCCGTAATAAGTATATATAAGCATGAACAATCATCCCATTCCCCCATTTCCTACTGAGCACAAGTAAGTAAAACATCCTGTGGCATTGTGTTCTTGGTGACACACGTGATTTCCCAATGAAGTTTGTTGTAGACATGGAGAAAGTTCATTCGCGTATTGGCCCCTGCCATCCCCAATGTAGCAGGGTGGCCTGTGCACAAAGACGGCCTGTTGTGTTAGGATCAAGAAACAGGCAAAGATTCATAATCTTGAAACAAATCAGCAGAGTAGACGCAGGAGTGGTTACAAAACTGGGTCGTTGGGGTGACAATCACATCGATGAGCGTGAACCACCCATATATTCCAGGTACGTTTCTGAACTGTTCTGATCAGCCAACAATGTACAGTAGTTTCACCGAAGTTTCCTTCACACCATACAGGATATCAACTGGTGCTTGAAAGTTCGAACTGTATGCATGCTCTTTTTGCACAACTGAACCCTGGAGGTCGCTGATGCATTTGCTACAGTCGCTTGGCACATGGTGGACATGGGGATGGGCTGCTGGCTGCTCTCAGAAGTCCCTGCAGACCACCGAAGTGGAGCAATCCTGTGCATGTGCACCATCGAAAGGATTCGTCAGGTGTTGATCTCGCAGACTTTCAGATGACACGGGCATAGTCAATACATTTGGATCATTTGGTCGGGCGGGGTTTTCATTTTTATGGACGGTTCCAATTGAGACCAGCACTGCACAGGTCCATTGCAGGGCCTTTGGGGCGGAGGCTAGTGACGGCGGGATCCGAGGAACTGGGAGGGGTTGAGGGTTCTGGCACCTTTGTGCTGCTTTATCCTTACCAATCCGGGACGCGACGGACACAACTCAACACGATTCACATGACCATGACAGAACATGATAGAACAAGACGGAACAATAGGCGCCTTTTTGATCCTTTTGGGGATCTTTTGGGTACGTCGGTATATCATTTTTGGCCCAGTATGAGGCCGAAGTCTTGGCAGATGTTCCTGCAGCAGAAGTGGCTGTGCTTGAAGATGAGCGCATGGCTGGCAACATGCAGGTGGCAGGGATCCCCCATGGAGGGATGCTATGGAAAACATTGGATCAAAGATCTTGGATCCTGGGCTGTTTTCACTGGGCAGCTTTCTAACCGGTCATGAAACCTATCATTTAGTTTTAAGATAAGATGGTCTAATATGATATATCCCTTTAATATCAGTTGGTTTTAAGATATGTATAGATAGACCATTATATCGATTAGATGAGATGAAATCAGACAGACAAACAGATAGATATAGATAGGTAAAGAGAGATAGAGAGATAGAGAGATAGATATGATGCAGGATGGACCATGTTTTCCAGGCCGAGAAGACCTACACGCGGATCTTCCGCCCCTTGGCCCTTTTTGTGACGGGGAAAATAGGGGGATGACTTCGAAATGCCTTGGAACATCCTTGGAACCCAGGATAGTTCATGATACTTCGCATTGAAAATTATGAAACGCATATCATTTGTAGAAAATACATGTGTTTTTCCATGCTCCTACCCATCCCATATGTGTAGACAGCCGATTTAATATACCCATTCTCCTTAAATTGTACCCTTTCTATCTTACCTAGACCCATCCGTGCTGCAGGCAACATGTTTCGACGCTGGACGCTGACATTGAAATGCCGAAAGGAGAACTATGAAGGCCACATTTCCACCGGGGTAACAGGCGTCTTTTACAGATGGCTAGGGTTTGCTACAAGTGAGGATCCAACCTACCAAACAGATGGTTAAGTTAAGAGATGTTAGGTGGGGTGATGCGGGCACAGCCCTAAAGTGCTGGTCCTAGCTCTTAGGTAAACATCAAAGTGCGAACCCTTATTGCACCACAGGTCGGATATTGCATCCTGATTTCATGCCGCCAGATGTAGGGTGCCTAGGGTGCCTAGGGTGCCTAGGGTGCCTAGGGTGCCTAGGGATACTTTGCAATGTTTGGTAGTCAAGGCGATCAGTGACTTGGTAGCTCCTAGAAACATGACATGGTGAAGTGGTGTCCAGTGGTGCTGCAAAGTTTCTCTGGGTTCCGTGTCACAATAGGTCGCGTGCGGCTTCAAGTCTCCGTGGAGCGATGTGTTCCTGCTTGAATCTCGATCTCAGGGGTGGCTGATACGCTGCGGCTGTGTTGGCTATTTTGTAGCTGGATGCCATATGGAGAGATGATTCTAGGCAATTCTAGTCACACCAAGCCATTCGCCTGAACCCAGCCCATTGAGAAGCAGACCGTGCTGGTTTCTTCAAGTCATGGAACCCCAAATCCTCTTGAAATATGTAAAATATCCCGATCCCTCAATTCGGTCATGCCAGGAAATCACTCTGCCAGTTGCGTTCCCAATTTCGGCAACACATTCTTCAATTCCTCGTTGGGTTACCTACAAACATCTACAAACTTACTGCACAAACCTCTGAGGTGGACTTCGTGGCAGAGGGTTTGCAAATGGCTCATGAAGTTCGTATGAAACTCAGGGCCCTTCGTGTGGCCTTGGAATGGACGTGAATTGGTATATATATATAGATATCGCACATGTTGGAGGTTGATTGAAAAGAGGTGAACATTTGGACATGTGACTTTGATGATGTTATAGTCCATCCAGTTTATTGAGCTGCTGGTTCGAAAGGGAAAGGATTTGCACCAAGAGTAGGCACGGAGCTTAGTATGATGGACATCCTGCAAGCCGAGAGGCTTCATCCCTATAAAACGGCTAGGATGTTTTGGAGATCTGGAGGGCTCTAATCTTCATCATTCAGCTTGCATGCCCAACAGCGTGCCTGGAAGTGATAAGGTCGTGCCCTTTGCATGGTGTGAATTGCGAATTCGAAGACGGCTCTGTCTTGAGATCGGAGTACTGGCAAGACCATGCTTGTTGCATCTTGGTGCAATTTTCGTAGATGTTGCGGGACCTTTTCTTTGAAAGGATCCCATTGATTTTGTTTTCCTGGTTGTAAAATGAATATGTTTTCTACTTATATAATCTTATATATATATTGCTGCCAGTTCTGTGAGTCGTCCACTGGATCTAATATGGTTGGACCATGACCGTTGGACCGTGGTAGCGGTGGACTCGGGATTCGCCATGGCTACCACGGAGATGAGCTGGGCAAAGCATGGCTGCCTCGGATTCTTTTGGGCCACTCGACACGCGAAAACATTTGGGTGATACCCTCTGGTAAACTAACATAACTATGGAAAATCACCATGTTTAATGGGAAAATCCACTATTTCTATGGCCATTTTCAATAGCTATGTTAAATTACCAGAGGGTATTTACAGAACAACCAGATCCAATATGACTTTGCCATTCTTCGGATCGGCATTTCAATGAAGCATTTGTTGGATGCTTGGACCTGTGTGCAAGAAGTGTCGGGAGCACATGCGTACATGAAAAGACTCTGATAGTCTTTCGTTGCTGCGGGATCAAGCAAGCGGCACATGTCCATCTATCACCGGTCCGCCAGTGAAAGGTTTCAAACGCCATTGTGTGGTTCTCATCCAAGGCCAAGGAATACCTTGTGGTGGGTGTGCTTCAGAACTTTTAGTGAAGACCTGATGATGCAGAAGATGCAGGTATCATTGATGAACTTCCTATTGTACATGTCTGGGCCCTGACGGCATGTGCAAAATACTCTACCAGCTTTCTTTTAGTTCAGAACATTGCAGCTTACACGCAGGCACTGTTGTACATGTTTGAACATATCACAATGTCAGCATCCTCGTAGCAGGACAGGATTTGGCGAAAACAAATACATTTCTCAAACCTGAAATGATAGTGCGACAGCTGCTTCGCCTGCATTTTCTGCGAGAATCATCTGGTATAGTAGACCCATGCCCATCACCAAATGTGGCAGCACGTTGCGCTTATGGTCGCAACAGAAATTGTCAGACTCGAGGAGGGAGATGCAAAATATGAGGACAGCATACACCAGGAACTCTTTGAAGAATTGGGGAAGTACATGAAGCACTCAAGATTTCTAGTTTGACACAGTTTGACATAGTTTTCATGAGTCCCAAGATCATTTGGCACCAGGAAAAACGACATGAACTTGAGTGTTCTAAGCAGCTGCAGTGGTGTGCAGGTGAAGCTGGACCTGCGGACCTATGATGCGGGACAACGTGCCAGCATGAGCCGCAACTCCTTCGTATCAGCCTGGAAGGACTGTTGGTCGACTGTTTAGTCGTCTGTTGAAGCCATGGATAGCATACCATGGCATCATGGGACGAGGTTGGACACCAATCTATTGGCCACCAGCCGCATCGGCAAATCCAGCTGTGGTCCTGAGGAATTTGGCTCCAAAACAGAGGAGGCAGATGCCAAGATGGTCTTTGGTCAGACTCTCAGATGTATAGCAGAAACAATTTCTGCTGGTGCTGCAGCGCTTGCTGTATCGTGTTGTGATATCATGGATGATCTTGAGTATCTTGAGTATCTTGAGCTAGCTACCACTAAATCGACATGGAAAATGCTGATTTCTTTGTGGACACCAAACTGCAAAGTTGAGACCATGGATGAGTTGTCGCGTCCCTTGAAGGTCAGATCATAGTGAGGACGAGGACAATGATCCTCCTTTTATGATTTTGACACTAATGATGATCGAAACGGTAGTGCTTGCAGCCATGAATATGATACCATGCTAACAATAACCAGAACATACCAGAACTATGTGGCAGATGAGAATACTCCAGCTGACAATGATGACAGTAATCTCAATCATTGTCACGGTCGTTCGTTGTCGCCGTCCTCCTCCAGCTGGATCATTTTTCTGACCTTCAGGCCCTCGGCCATGCTGGAAGCACCTCTCGTTCCGAGGTATCTTGGACTTTGATGAGCATCAACGGATCTTTCAGGACCGTTTGTCAGATACTCAGGCTTGTTCATAGAATTTTAATGAATTTTAATGAATCTTATAGATTCACAGGTGAATTTTGAAGTGGAAGCAATCGGTTTCACATCTCCTTCCAACATGCCCAAGTCTCGCCGCAATTGTCCACGTTCCTAAGATAAACACACATCCACAGGACCCAAGATTGAATCATTTTAGTCTGGAGCTGGGGCGTGACTGTTGCGCCTGAGGTTGATCCTGTCAGATGCCCTTCCCAAACGAAGTGAGGCACGAAAAGTTGAAACCTGTTGAAACATCCCAAGTTGGCACATGTTGGCACAAGCCTCCCGAGTTGCGCCACGACCATTTGCCATTGGCTGTCATCAGGCATCCATTGCGTCTATTGTTTCCCTCACGTGCAGCCACCGCCGCAGTTCTTCGGACTATGGAAGCTGAAAGCGCATTTGCAGAAGACGCATGGGAGCCTTCAGGCTAAGCTCCGCTGCAAGAACGCCATGTGATGACTCTGATGCGAGTTTGGACTTTGATCAGCTACTTCTTAGTCGAATACATGTTATGTAGGTTCATGTAATTTCATATAAATTCACATGATATGTTGGAGTGCCGAGTTAACTGAGTTGTTGCGTTACCCGGTCTCTTAGCTTTTGAGATTTTTTGTGGGCATGACTACTGCGAAGCTGAAGCAGAGACGACTTTGCTTCTGCCCAGCGGACTTGTGGTCAGAGACTCTCATCGAATGAAAAAAAACATTCATTGTAAAATCATTTTTTGTATATAAAACAATTATTAAACCATTTTCAGATTTCAACTCAAAAGGTTCTGTGGAACTGCAATTCGGCTCCCATTTTGGAGGCAGCTTTTGTTGCTTTGTCCGAAAGCGCATCAGTGCCTTGGCGAAAGCTGACTGAGTTTTGGAGCTCCTCTGAACTGGACGAACGTCTTCGAGTTTTTTTGACCCTTCTTTTGCCAATATGACAAGTACTGTTCAGATATAATCACCATTAATTCACTATTAATCACCATTAACCATAGATATTCCCATATTAATCTTAAATCACCATAGATATAATCATTAAATAACCAGATGATATGATCATTTGGGTGTGTCTGAAAATAGAGAAAACCCCTAAACCCAATGGTTTTGCTGACCATTATCCCTATTTTTTATGGCTATTTGTTTGGGAATATACCCTATTTTCAGACAAACCCATTTGGGTCCTTTCAGACTCAGAACTGGATAGATTTCTGCCTAAATTCGGGAACGCATCTGCGGGGCTTTATCGAACACATTTTTCTCAGGGCCCGGCATAAACGCCATCAGGTTGTTGAGGAGAAAGTGCATGTCGAGAGGGTCTGGGGCCCCGGCATTTGCCTATGGATATCACATTGTGATGTGGTGATACTGGTAGGCACTGATAGGATCTGATAGGTGTCCCCAGGTTGCACCAGGGTCGATGTCGATTTTTCTTGGGGTCACCGCTTGCGTCAGGGGGCGAATCGTCGCGTGTCTTTCTGAGATGCCATGAGACAGGAAAGACTTGGAAGGTGGCGATGGCTGCTGTGGCCTGCAAGGCACTCTTCCTTTTCCCTCGCTGAGCTGATATGGTTTTCTGATGTTTTCAGGGAAGCACAGCTGAATTTGGAGATGGAAACATGCCGGAATTTGTTCACCCCAAAAATTCCTCTCCAGGGGCATGTGAATTCCCCAGTTTGGCAACAGCTCCAAGTGGTTTTAAGGAGCTGCCAAACCATCTCACCAATGCTGAACAAAAGCTAACAGCACCCCGCATGGCCATTCCCTGATGGATTTCACAATGGATTGTCGTTTTTATTGACTCTTAGGCCCGTCTTAGGTCATGAATTCTTGTCTCAAAATTGCAGTGTGCGGCCAAGAAGATTACTCCTTAGAGTGTCGCTGCAACAATATGCTTATGATACCCGATTGACACACAACCACCAAGCTGTGATGACTCAGCAGGTTTTTTGGCTTTTGGGCTTTTGTTCAGTTCAAGGACCGAAGCACGAGAGTTGCGCAGTGAAAGCTTAGCTGCGCCACTTTAGTGAACCCGGATGAACCCGGTGAAAAGAAGCCACCATTTTGTGCAAGGGATGGTGTGAAGAGACTGCACAAACACACACACACATTCATTTGCAGACCATATGACAATCTGATACAATCTGACTATGTGGTTACAAGGTGACAGGATTGTTGGATGAGTCGAAATTGGGCAATAATGGTCCTCTCTGATCCACGCTGGGCATTGCATGAGCACGGTCATGGACCTGGTCGTAAAGCGATAGAGGTCCCGCCAAAAGCGATACTGGCACAAAACACTGGAAAGCGATATGTCCCCCAAAAAGAGCGATCACCGATAAGAGCAACTACTGAGCTGTAAAGGATTTTGACAGGAGTTCACAAACATATATATATTATATAATATGATATAATATAATATAATACAATATAATATATTATTATATTATATATTCTTATATAATATATTATTATATAATATAATATGATATAGTATAATATGATATAATATAATATGATATAATATAATATATTATATTATATTATTATATTATATATTGTTATATAATATATTATAATATAATATAATATGATATAGTATAATATGATATAATATAATATGATATAATATAATATGATATAATACAATATAATATAATACAATATAATATAATATAATATAATATATCATATTATATTATATTAGATTATATTATTATATACTATAATATGATACAATATAATATAATATATAATATAAAATATAATATAATATGATGATATACATATAAACGGTATGTACGATCAGCACAGGATCGTACATACACATCAGACATTGTACGAAAATAGAAAATTCCGGAAGGAGACAGAGCAAAAGAAAGGTAACACCACGACGGTGATGGTGACTACGACAAGAGGGACAACAAGGACAGGAACAAGGAAAAGAAGAAGACGGAGAAGAAGAAGAGGAAGAAGAAGAAGAAGTTGTAGAACAAGTTGTTGTTGAAGAAGAAGAAAGAGAAGAAGAAGAAGAAGAAGAAGAAGAAGAAGATGATGACGCGATCAAGACAGACGCACATAAACAAGAGCAAGAAAGCAGTGGCAGAGCTCGCAGTAGCTGAACCTTCGTAATATGCAACCTTCAACTGCATAGCAGCGCCCAGCATGGTAGTAAATCAATGCAAGATTCGCAGATGCAAGGTTGTTGAACAACGCACATTTCCACGTATTTCTAAGCATTTCTGATTTGAAAAAAAAACCTTTAGCAATGCATGGCATGATCTTGGAATTGCACACACAGGTTGTGCTTTGCAGGAAGATATACTCATGCTGTTTGCCACGAGCATACCGTTTTTAATTTACCTAAGTATTCACCTTCAGATCGCTACTGCATAGAATCGTTGAATGCTGCAATTGTTCCTGTTTGCGCACTTCAAGACAACAGCAATGGGATATTTCTCTGGTTGGTCCATGTGATTTCTGATATTCTCCAGCACTATGCGCAGGTACTGATGGCATCACGTTAGTCCTCAGTTGTTTCGAATCTTCTCCATTGATGGACTTGCACAGTGCGAAGCAACAGGCTCGAGGGTGTCCATGGAATTGCAAGGATGCGACCAGCAGCACCTGGTAGTTCTGTGACAGGGCGATGCCCCTTAGGCCCTAGACATTTCTTGATGTGGAATTACGTTTTCATGTGACCTGTAGTAATTGCTGCCATGGCCAAAAAGCACCTAGTGACTAACAACCAATATCAGTACTCGTACCGGCACAATGCAGAGCGGATGTTGCGTTTCGGTACTGCAGAGGGACAGAGAAGTTGTAAATGTAACCAATACAGAAAGTTTGGCTTTGACCATTTTGGATTTTGCGGTACGACGATACGCCTGTTTCTGTTGCTTCCTGCAACACCTTGCATTCGCAAACACAGCGCATCCGGCCCAGAATCGAGTGAACGGTCTTGCTGGGAAGAGTCCATCCCTGGTTCTTTGTTGTCAGAGAGTCGTGCCTATAGTACCCCAAAACGCGCATTAAACTAGCATCAACCATATGAGCAAGCCGTAAGGTGACTGGGCTGGGAGACTTTGGGTTAAACCTCGTTAAACCAATGACATGGGGGGAGCCATGCGGAGTTGAGACCCGAATGACTTCCAGAGTTGACCCCCCAGGAGCATCTTCTATCTCGGCTGCAGCATGTCGTTGATGTAGCTCCAGTGACCGTCCAGGCACGACTGCCAATGTTAACGCGGAGATGTAAACAGCCTGGCACAAATAACACAATGACATAGTGCATTCAAATCAAATCACTTATATATACGTATATATATATAATTATATAATAAGTTAATGATCAATGTCTGCTGAAACATGTTGAATTCCTGTTCTACTTTGGATACTTTGCGGATCACAGCTTCGATGAACCCATTTCGATGGTTTCCCCTGGCGAGACAAACCGTTCGGGTCCATGATGTCGGATTTCGTGGGTCCCTGTTGACTGGCCCATGAAACATGTCAAGGTCTATACCCAGTGTCAACAGTTTGTTTGTCCCAGGAACTTATGATGACATGGTTGGATGGGGGTGAAGTCATCAAATTTCACCCATTCAGCCATTCAAAAGTTATATATATATATATTCACTTTCTTTCCGGTCACCAGAGTGCTTAAAGTTGTGATTCCAATAGGATGTCCGGTAGGACCTGAGGTCCAAACTTTGGGGATATTCGGTTCTAACCCCTTTTACAACCTTATACAACTTATATATATATATATATGTATCACATTGTTTCCCCAACCTTTTCAGTGAGGGTCTCTAGATTTGGTGTCAGCCGATCCGTCTCCTCCTCCTCTCCTTATCCTCATCCTATGTCCTGGACTCCCTGCGCCCAACCGGACATGTCCGAGTAATTATGCGTCAGGAGAACGTTTGAATATACTATATATACATATATATATGTGTATATTCATGGATTGAGGTCAATGCCTCAGGCTTTGGGTGTGCATGGTTCATCTTTAAGTGATCCAATGAATGCTACATTTTGGACCTTATTTGGTTTAAGCGAGTTTAAGCCTCCAAGTAGGGGGACCTACTTCTGGAGACTTAGCTCTTGCAATTTCAGCAGAGCTGGAGGCTGTTGATTTGGCTTCCCCAATCAAGCTTGGTTATAAGTAGAGGTGGGGCTACGTGAGGTCACGCTTGCGCAATCTCGGCACTAACCAAGGGGCCCAGCTGTCCTCAGCAGGTGGGTTCCAATGCAGAGGTTTGGGGTCCAAGGTGATCCTACTTGACGGTGCCCAGCACTTGCCACGTGATTACTGCGTGTCCACGTTCCCAAGTAGGGGTGATCCTGCTTCGATATTTTGGAGAGAGCCTGTTGATTTGGCCTTCCCCAGCAGGCTGGGTCTCTAAATAGAGGTGGCTCTACTTGAGGATCACAGGTTGCCCATCGGCACTGCCAGGCAGTGACCCCGGGCTGTGGGCTTCTGCTGCCTAAAGCAGGTTGGATTTCAAGCAGGCGGTCATCCTACTTGGTGTGGCCCTAATTGCTTTAGAGTGACATAGGTTTTGGGGCCCAAGTGGGGGTAATCCTACTTGATGGTGCCCAACACTTGCCATGAATATGGCTCGCATTTTTAAGCGAATTTCAGGTTCCAAGTAAGGGTGATCCTAGGTTTTTGTGATTTCAGCAGAGCTTCCCGCTACTTGAGGGTGACGCTTGTGCAATCTCGACGCTGCTAGGTACTAAGCGGATCTGGGCATCTGCGATCCGAAGCAGGTTGGGCTACAGGCAGAAGGTTGCATCAATTTGCCCCTGGTTTGAGATCAGGCCAAGCCGGTGGTGATCCTACTTGGTGTTGCCCTGTTTGCTCTAGTGACATAGGTTTCGGGTCCGAGTGGGGGTAATCCTGCTTGGTGGTTCCCAACACTTGCTATGAATATGCCGTGAACTTTTAGAGCGAGTTTGAGCTTCCAATTACTTCTGGATACTTAGCTCTTGTAATTTCAGCAGAGCTGGAGGCTGTTCATTTGGCTTCCCCAGGCAGGCTGGTTTTCCAAGTAGAGGTAGAGGCGATGCTGCTTGAGAGTTACCAGTTCTTGGCGCGTGCCTAAAAGGGTTGGCGTTGCCTTCATCGCAGTGACATAGTTTGAGGTCCACACGTCCCACCTGATGGCGCCCAACGCATGGGAAGAACTTTTTAAGCGAGCTTCAGCCTCCACGTAGGGGTGATCCTACGTATGGAGGCTTAGCTTTTGCAATCTCAGGAGAGCTGGAGGCTGTTGATTTGGCTTCTGCAGGCACGCTGGGTTTCCAAGTAAAGGTGAGGCTACCTAAGGATCACCGGTTGCACAGTTTCAGCATTCCTGGGCAGTCACCAGGATGTGGGCTTCTGCTGTCCTAAGCAGGTTGCGTTCTAAGCAGGAGGTTATTCTTTTTACTTGTTTGTCTGCGTCAGCCTGCCTCTGGCTTGGGACGCAGGGCAGGCAGGAGGTGATCTTCCTTGGTGTGTGGCCCTGTGCAGGTGATCCGACTTGATGGCGCGCAACACCTGCCATAAGTAAGCGAGTTTAGGCTTCTAAGTAAGGGATCTTATTTCTTGAGCTTTAGTTCTTGGCAGGCTCTGGGTCTACTGTCCTCAGCAGGTCGGGTTCCAAGCAGTAGGTGGTCCTACTTCGTGTTGTCCTAATTACTTCAGTGACATAGGTTTGGGGTCAGAGTGGGAGGCGATCCACTTGATGGTGACCAACACTTGCCATGAACATGGTTTGAATTTTTAAATGAATTTCAGCTTCCAAGTAGGGCGATCCTACTGCTGGCGGCGTAGCTTTTGCATTTCAGCTGAGCTGGGGCCGTTGATTTGGCCTCGCCAGGTAAGCTGGGTCCCAAGCACAGGTGATGCTGCTTGAGGGTCAGGGGCCGTTGGGTTCCAAGCAGGGCGTGACCCTACTGGATGCTGCCCAAAGCGCATCAATGCAGCACGAGCTTTTTGTGCGAATTTAAGCTCCCGAGTCGGGGCGACAGAGCTGGAGGCCGTGGATTTGTCATTCCAAGGCAAGCTGGGTCCAAGCTACTTGCGGGTCACAGCCCGTTGGGATTGCGAGGCAGTGGGTAAGCGGATCTGGGTATTATCTGCTGTCCTAAGGAGGTTGGGTTCCAAGCAGAGCGTTCCTGCTTGGTGTCGCTCCTACTTGCTTTAGTGACATACGTTTGGAGTCCACATGGGGTGATCCTACTGTGCCCACCACCTGCCATGCATGCGGCATGCACTTTTCAATCGTTTTTCAACCTTCAAGTAGGTGTGATCCTACTTCTGGAGGCTTAGTTTCTGCAATTTCAGCAGAGCAGGCTGGTTCTCCTAGTGCAGAGGTGAGGCTACTCGAGGGTCAGAACTTCTCGGGACTGCAAGGCAGTGACCAAGGGGATGTAGGCTAAGCAGGTTGGTTCCAAGCAGGTGGATCCTACTTGTGTTGCTCCAACTGCTTCAGTGGCAAAGAATTGGGGTCCAAGTGGGGGTGGGTGTTCCTCCTTGATGGTGCTTGCACTTTTAGGCTAGTTTAAGCTTCCGAGCACGGGCGATCCTGTGTCTGGTGGCCTAGATCCTGCAATTTCAGCAAAGCTGGAGGCTCTTGCTTTGGCTTCTGCAGGGACCCAAGTAGAGGTGATGCTGCTTGGGGTTCAGGGCTTGCCGGGACTGCGGGGCAGTGACCATGCGGTTCTGGGCATCTGCTGTCCTGAGCAGGTTTGGTTCCAAGCAGAAGGTGGTCCTACTTGGCGTTGCCCGATCCTACTTGATGGTGCCAAACGCATGGCTGGAGCATGCACTTTTTAAGCAAGTAGGGGGTGATCCTACATCTGGAGACTTAGCCCTTGCATTTCGGCAGAGCTGGAAGCTATTGATTTGAGGCAGGCCTTTTCCAAGTAGAGGGGACGCTACTTGATGGTCAGAGCTTGTCGGGACTGCAAAGAAGCGACCAAGGGGATGTGGGCATCTTCTGTGTTAAGCAGGTTGGGTTCCAAACAGGAGGTGACCCTGAACGTTTTAAAGGCGTGTGTAAGCTTCCAAAGCCTTGCATTTTCGGCAGAGCTGAAAGCTATTATTTGGCTTCCCCAGGCAGGCTAAATTTCTGAGTATAGAGGTAACACTACTTGAGGATCACAGGCCGACCATCGGCACTGCCCGGCAGTGACCACAGAGATGTGGGACTCGGCTGTCTCAAGCAGGTTGGGTTTCAAGCAGGAGATGATCCTGCTTGGTATTGCCCTCATTGCTTTAGTGGCACAGGTTTGAGGTCGCAGTGGGGGTGATGTTGCCCAACACTTGCCATGCACATGGCGTGAACTTTTTAATGCAAGTTTAAGCGTGCAGGTAGGGGTGATCCTACTTGTGGAAACAACTTCGGTTTTTGCAATTTCAGCAAAGCTGGAGGCCATTGATTTGGCTTGCCCAGGCAGGCTTGTTTCAAGTGTAGGTGCTGCTGCTTGAGGGTCACCGCTTGTGCATTGCGGGCACTGCAAGGCAGTGCTCACAGGGCTCGGGGCATCTACAAGCAGGTTGGGCTCAGAGCAGGCGGCGATATTGGTGCATTTGTACCTGACCACTGCGTCGTTGGACTGCTGAAGACGATTCAGGACAGACCCCATGGCTTGATCCCTATAGGAGATTGCAGCTTTTCACGACCGCCATCATCCTAGCGCCTGTACAATGGCCCGTGATGAATCCCTAAGTTGTGTAGCAGTGTGGTACCTTCACGAGCGGGCTCCGGTCAATGGGCTGTCAATGAGCCGTGCCACATTTTGGGTTCCCCTTGTGCCAGTGAGAAGCACCAAAACATGCAGGAACAGGGTGCATTCTTAGGCCTTCCCCTTGACACTTGGTACATTGGCAATACCGGATGTGTTTCCTTTTGGGCTTGCGAACGTGCGCATGACAAGATCAGGACATGGCGACTACAGCTCGCAACACTGGGTGGTTGGCGGTTGATCAAGCGCGCTCTTCCAAGATGCATGGCGTTACCAACTTCTTAGAAGGGGCTCTTCAGGCGAGTTGGCAAAGGCGGCCTGATGGCCATCCAAGCCAGACAGCATGAAGAGGCCTTTGGCCTGACGCCGGAGATTCAGCAATGCTTCGAGGTGATCGAAGTATATACTGCGAGTGAAACCTTTTCGACATTTTTCCATGACATTTTTCTTTGGCTTGAGATTCCTTGCCGCTTCTGACGCAGCAGAAGAAGAAATTGAATCTGGCTCTGGCGGGTTTCATTTCATCTTTTCCTCGTTGATCAAGCTGCTGGATCGCACGCACGCTATAGTTTTGTGGCAGCGCCCTCATATCGAATGACCTGACCTGTTTCGCAACAGACAAGTTCTGTGGTTCTTGGACAATGTGGCAGCTGTGATGACTTTAGTGAGAGGGCGATTTAGCAAGCCTGACCTTGCAAAGCTGGGTCATTTGATCCATCGAGCCCTATTGGCCTTGTGCGCCCAGGGTTACTGGGAATACGTCCAGCGCAAGAGCGATTGGGCTGACGACATCAGTAGGTTAGGTTTTGAAGACCGATGGTGGCCCTGCCATGGATTTGGCTTTCATTCGCCGTACCTCCCACTATTTTCTTCCATCTGCCTTTCATTGCAGCCATTCTCACCCTTGAATTCCTCTAGTGCCTTGGGTGTAGTAGTGCGTTGGGTGATACCTGCGAAGACAGGTTCCAGCCTGGGGTGGCCAGGCAGTCTTGACCAGGGGAGCAGGAGTGGACACTGGTCTGGGGCTGTGCACGTTTCACCATGTGACCATTCCAAGGCAAACCTGAGGATAGCAGGTGACTCACGACTGAATGGCAGAGCATGGGAAAAGGGTGCAGCGGGAGTAGTACTACGAAGTCAGCTGTGTCACTTTGAGGTGTATAATTATATATATATATACAAATATATATACACACTATTTAAATAATATATGTTTATACGCTATTTATTTGCACACTACATATATATATACACACTATATATAAATATACTGTATATACAATATATATATATACACTCTCTCTATATATATTCTCTATATATACATATATATATACATATACACTATATACATATATATATATATATACACTATATATACATATATATATATCATATATATATATCACATATATATATACGCACTATATATATACAATACATATAGTGTATATATATAGAGTGTATATATATACATTGTATATATATACACGCTATATTTAAAAAACACTCTATATCTATACACACTATATTTATATACTATATATGTATACACTATATTTATATAGCCTATATATATATTACTATATATATATATACATACTCTATATATATATACAATATATATATATACTATATTTAAATACTAGATGCATCGTGATATATATATATACGCGCTAATACACTGTATATACATACACTATATATATATACACACTATATATATATACATATATATATATACACATACTATATATATATACACATACTATATAAAAAACTTATACACTAATATATATTTATATACTAATATATTTATGTACTATATATATACACACTATATATATATATATACACACTATATATATATACACTATATATATACTATATATGTACTATATATATATATATCTACTATATCTATACACTATATAAATACTATATATATACACTATATCTATACACTATATATATATACACATACATTTACTATATACATACCCATATATATATATACACCATATATGTACTGTATATATTCTCTTTAAATATGTATATGAAAATTATTAGTTTATATGTCTTAGTATATTCTATGTTGGAGTGTATGTCAGAATATGTGTCAGGATAGATGTCAGACCACATGTCAGAATTGATGTAGCAATACGTGTCATATGTTTGTCATTATTTTTGTCAGATGGTTTTCATTGTTTTTTCCGCCGCACAAAGTTTATTGTACTTGGTTGCATACTGATTGAGTTGATATCATCCCCATGATCGTCAATGATAAGCATTGGCGAACATTCCCAGTCTGCGTTGGAGAATGCGCCCTTGCCACCACCGCACAGGTACCCATATCCACCGTGCCGGTCCGGGCCACCAGGGAAGGGCCTCCACAAGCAGCCCAGGTGGGAGAATGGGACGGCCCCAGCTTTTGAAACCCTGCACCACCAGGAGAATTATTGTGAAAGTGGCAAACTTTCTCAAGACATCAATGTAATTGATTTGATTCCCATTTGGACAATCCTGGTGACTCATCTTGGAGGACACTTGATTGTACGGTTCCGATGTTGAACCAGGAAGTGCAAATGAGTCGGAAATGAGCCTTCATGCTGACTTGCTTCAATTTTGAAGCCTCAAGGACGCAAAAATCCTTGAAAACCCAGTGACACCAAGAGGGTTGTCACTGTAGCAGAATCTCGTAGTCGTACAGTTTCCCAAAGCCATGAACTTTGCAACGCTTGTGCCATCGCCAAAATCAGCACGGACGGACCGCAAGAAGGTGTCACCGGTTGCATCACCGGTGTCACCTTTTCAAGTGGTGCCAGACTCCCGAAGCACCACTGTCTCAGAGCACACTCCAAACACATCCAGATCCTTCGGGTGTGGCAACAGCATCGAGAGCTCATTTGGCCCCCGGCATGAGCGCATGATCCGCCGGATGTGCCTGAGGAGCTTCCTTCGCGCCAATGGCTTCAAAGAGGGAGACCCACACTCTGCACGTGGGGGTGGTTGTTTTTTCAAGCGAGAAAGCGTGTATCCTATCCATGTCGCAGCCATGCAGGGAGAGTATGATGTGCTGGAGATCCTTTTGGAGGAAGGTGTCGATGTAGAGAAAGAGACCTCTAGGGGCCGCAGTGTGATGGATTGTGCCCTGGCAGGAGACGTTTGCGGTTCCAACCACATGGTTGTGAAACTCCTACAGCAGTGGTTGAAAAAGTGAACTGATGGCACTGGCCTTGGCCATGACTGGCCATCACTGGCCGTCACTGGCCATCAGCCTTCCATGGCATTGTCCCGGTGAAGACTGAGTATCTCTGCTTGAGCGCCTTTGAGCGGGTGAAGAGCGCTAGGTTCTACAGCCCATTTTCCGCAGCGCCTGCTGGCCGCAAGGGCCGCGGGTGGCTTGCAAAGGCTGGGCTTGCAGAGGTTTTTCCTTTCCACCGTTTCAGATGCGAGATTCTGCAGATCTTGCGGTTTATTCCTGAAAAGTAATGGCTTTTCAGGTTGTCGTTTCCTTTACTTTCCCTTTCCGGACATGAACACCAGGTTTGGTTCGGATTCATCCCCTCATATCACCTGCTAGTGGCCACAGTGGCTTCATAGACAGAGCGGTACAGTCGGGCCGAGATGTTTGTACAATTTTGTACAGTTGATGGTGGCGTTTAAGCGCGACTGTCTATGTCATTACATGTATCATGCTATATCTTGGGTTGGGCGCTGCCTGGGTTGACTCAACAGATTGGCTGAAAATAAGCGTCTATGGCGGAACCAGCAGCAGAATCTGCTACAATTCCAGTCTTGATCATGTGGATTTTGGCGAAGATTCAGTCCAGGTTGACTTGCTCGGAGTGCTACTTCTTTGATTTGGCTTCTTTAACAGTCCTCCATTCGCTGAAATTTGATCTTGGTTATTCCCGAGCCCTTTTATTCTTGAGTGCCGCTGTTGCTAGGATACCAGCTAAGGTGGTGAGTTCTCATTTCAAGTCAGCCCAAGTCAGTAAGCATTGCGATTTCATATGGGCCATGTCTTCAACTAAGATTATGGATGTCGAAAATCTGTAACCATATTGAATCTTTTGAAACCCTTCAAAGATGGTGTCCACAATTCGACGCATGGTCTGCATGGTGTCAAATTTCGAGCTCTGCGTCTGCGACCAAAAGCTTGTGGCCAGTCATTCTTTTGAATGAACATCACACTTTGGGGGCCCTAAGTTTCTGCCTATACGCGTGTATGCAGATCATTCGGCTGTACCTTTACACAGACACACATGGATGTATATAATATACACATATATGTACATATATAAAGACATACATTGAAATACATTGAATACTTATCTAGGTAGATGGATGGATGCACGGATGGATAGATAAGTAGTCAAGTTGTTAGACAAATAGACAGAATATATATATAATATACGTGTATATATAATATTACTATTATTATTTTATATTATACATAATTATATTTATATATACTGACTGCATACAATAATCTAAAGTTATGTGATGTCTGTATGCATCCGTACCAGCATCGCCAGGTCCGGCGTAACGAGAAGGCTGAGTTCTCCTTGCTGGTCAAGCAGGTGCTAGAGAAATTGAGAAGTTTATAGCCCGTTGATTTTTCACCATGAAAATGGCCGTTATTGGTTCGTTTGTTTGTTTCTTTATAGGGGATCATACTACCTGGTTCATTGGCGACTATCATACCTTGTGGGGATTGCTTTTGGTGAACACAAGCGGCGCCAGGTCACAGGGCGATCCAATTGGCAGGACCCTTCCAAGCTGTTCATTTGGTGTTTAGAACTTGGGGGCACCAAATCCATCAGCATTTTTTCAGTACCTGGAGAAAGGAATCAATGACAAATCGGAGAGGATTCGCAATGGCGAAGAACACTGATGGAATCGCACGTGGAATGAGTGAGTAGTCGCTTGTCTTCGTTTGTCCATAGATTTGTGCACATGCTGACCGACCATTGTCGGACCGACCATTTTAATCCAACTGGTCAGCTCCCATTTATATATGGGAACGGCTTGGCACTTTTCAGTACATGGAACCATATGGAACCATATGGTCGGGGTATTCCGGTATTCCTTATCTACCAGTCTGGAAATCAAACAAGTTCTTCCAGTGTGGGGTCAGCTGGTGGTGCCACACCCACTATCCACCATCCACCTGTGTCCCACTGGTTTAGGATGCCAAGCTTTAGGTGGGGTCAGGTAGAGTACAGTGATGGCGGCGATGATGTTGATGATGATGGTGGTGATGATGAGGAGGAGGGTGATGATAAGGCTGGTTCCAAAAATTCAAATGATGTTGATATTGCTAGCGCGGAAGATAGGACTCATCCTGCAACCAGTCTTGCAGAGACCGTTGGGTCTTGAGGTAGGGAACATGAATGGGTTTTGGCCCCTGAATCCGTTTTTTTCTGGACATACTCTTTTTGCGGCATGCGGGTTTGCCATGATGGCTATGCTGGGATCATAGTCAGGAAACCTATCAACCCGCAGATAAAAACCAAAGGTGTCGTCATCAAAATCGCCATGGCCACCCTCTAAATTTCACAAGGACTTCATGTCCCGAGATGTCTCGAGTATGTAGATGGTCTTGATTTCCCGCTGTCTGAAATTATTGGAACAATTTGGCCCAATAAACTGCTGAATTTGGGACGGGTAGACCCTTGAAACCCGCAGGCCTCACCCGGGCCTCTTGAAGCATCCTGCATGAAACTGGGTGTGACTTGCAGGAATTTCGAGATAGACAGCGAGACTTTTGGCATGAGCCATTGGGCGGAGCGGGCCTTGGATGTGTTGGATGTCTTGATGGGAAGTGTCGTGGCATGTTCACTTTCTGTCCATGCTACTTCTGAAGGTGCCGCAAGAACCCATCATTTCAAAAGCAAGAGCCTTTCACTAGCATTGCCCTGCCCAATCTTCCCAAGTTTGTCTTAAAGTGGCAGCAACCATATTCCACTCACATTTGGACCGTTTATGAAAAAGACGTACGAAAACCAGCATGCGCCAAAACATCTAAAGCATCTCAGAATCTCATTCCTGTTTGGAACGTCGCACTTCCTGACAGTCCAAATATTAAAAGTTGTCATCGTACTGTCAGGTTGTATTCTTCCATATTCTACCTTTCTTTGCGGGGGTGCAAAGCAATTCAGCCAAATTGTCTCACTTCCTTATGAAGGGTGGGCAAACTTTCTTTTCATTGGCTTTATCAAACTGCATGAGCATTCGGCAGACTTTGCCGCAAATTTTCCCCGGTCCACCATGTACATTTTTTACATTCATGTATTCTACATATTATATCATATATTATCAAATTATCATTTATCCATATTTATCCCGTTTTTACCCCATGTTTCAATCTTTGCCAAAAAATCATTCCACTGAACGTGGTGATGGCGAATTCCAGGTCGACGTGCTTTTGTTTGCGCCCACTGAGCCAGGGGTGACTTTCAATCGGCTCATTCCGCCCATCCAGGAAGCAGCACACAGACCTGTTGGTGTTTCTCTCCAAATCAAAGACTGGGGCCCAAGCAGAATCCCCCCTTTGTAGCTGAATTGCAACCCATTGGACGACTAGTATTGAACAGTAGTGAAGCTGCTTGAACTTCACTTTAGGGGGTACTCAAAACCCCAGTACTATTGCTGGGCTTGTAACATCTTGTACCTACCGTACCATTCCTAGTTTTTCAGGATGGTCCCCAATGGTCCCCACCGTTGGCGAATGGAGTCACTGTGGATGATGCAGTCGCTGTGGAGTTGCAACGTCCACAGTGGAGGGGACAGAACGCAGTCCACGGTCTAGCGACCAGCTGCGCGGCAGCCAACAGGGTGATCTCTGCCACAGACGAGGCTACTCTTTGTGGAAAGCCTGTAAGGGTTAGGTTATGTTAGGTTATGTTAGCTTAGTCCACCGTCCACCCAACAAAATTGTGATGAAATATATGAAATGGAGCTTGTCTCGAACCACGATCAAACTATCGAAGCATATTGGTGCCTGCCATGTCCTGTTGACCTGGGATCTCGCTGCCGACGTCCCGCCCAATGACAGCGCCAAATGGCGCCGGGAAACTCTGACGAGCTAAGCTGAGCTTCATAGATATTTTGGAACCAGACGGGTGCCCGAAACCCGTGTCATTTTCATTTCAAAACATGCAACATACTTTTCTTTCAAAGTCATTATTTACATTATTTGCATGTAGGCTTGCGTTCATTTGTTGGGGAAAAACATGGAGAAACTCATTCTCATACTACATGTACAAGGCTTAGACCAAGGAAAGGCTTATCGAGAATCTCTTGCGCTCCTTTCCACTTGAACTGGGTTTACAACATGGGTACCCCCCTGAAGGCTACGAAGCTATTCTTTCTGGGCTGACTTTCTCGGAAGGTTTAGTGAATCTCACGGTGACCGAGTGAATGGTCGCATCATGTCGCATCAGCGGTGCCGTGCATTCACACTGTGCTTGGCTGTCGGAGTCAGGATGTGGGGGTTACACATCCGCTTCGGGTTCAAAGAGTTGGCGCCCAGTTTGGAGTTGGACTTGATGGGGTTTGAAGATCCCCAGTATTTACATGTCATGTGTATGTATATCCATGTATATGGTATATGTATATTTGCATGTCATACACTTGCATAAACATAAATAAATATATAATATATTAAGTAAGTATTTATGATATAACTTTTGTCGGCACATAATATATATATATATGATATATATATAATATACATATATATATATATGGTACATATATGATATATATATATATATAAATATGATATATATATGATATATATATATGATATATATATATATGATATATATTTTGATACATATATGATACAAATATGATATATATATATATATATATATATGATATATATATGATATATATATGATATATATATGATATATATATATACACATATGATATATATATATATACATATGTATCATATCTGTATATATCATATATATATATATATATATCATATATATATATATCATATATATATATCATATATATATATGATATATATATATATATAGATATGATACATATCTATATATATGATATATATAGATATTTTTAAAATGATATATATATATGGTTTGTATATATGATATATATATAGATATATGTTCAACAGGCATATCGGTATATATATATATACAAAATATGTTTGTACAAATGCACATACATGTGTGTATATGCGCGTGGGTGCTTGTGTTTATGTGTATGTGCGTATATGCCTTTATACGCGTGTACAGATGTGTGTGCATATATCATTTAATATAATTTAATAAAATATTATATTATATCGTATTATATTATATTATCTTATATTATATTATATTATATATTGTATTATATTATATTATATATATTATATATAATAAATTATACTATATTATACTATATTATACTATATTATATTATGTTATATTATATTTATATTATATTATATTATATTATATTATATTATATTATATATTGTATTATATTATATTATATTATATTATATTATATTATATTATATTCATTATAGATATACATAAACCATGGTGAGCGACCCACCAGATTTTTGAGTCCCTTGGAGAGTTTCGGGAATTCTTGCACAGTCACGTACACTTTCTTGTGGACAGCACCCATTTTACATGTGACATACCACTCTCCTGGCTGTTTCAGCTCAAAGGGTAGCTTGGCAGAGCGAACTCTAGCAGGTCAGCCAAGTTCGAGCACCCAGTCACCCAGTCGCCTGGGTCACGGTCCAAACGGCCGGATGCGACGCGTTGATTTCATGGAACACCCGCGGGAAAACATGTTTTTGTGACCATTCGACCATTCCAACAGAGTTTTTCTTGCACATTTTGACTTAAACCGATTCTTGGAGTGATGCCCAAAGATCAAGAAATGCTACAAATGTCGACCGGTGCACCCAAACGATTTTGGAGTGGTTTCGAGGGTTGGTAAAAATCGTTGGTATCCCGCCAGTGTTCATCAATTTGTGGCATCAGGCCATGCAATCTGCTCTCCACTAGCTGCGCACTGCAGCCAAAGGTCGGCACCGAACGGATGGATACATGTCTTGCTGGTCTTGATGATGATTTTTGAAAATGTAAACATGTTCAACTTGAAAACGATGATTCCACGGCTATTTTTTCAAATTTTCACCAGCCAAAGTGGTAAGTTCATGATTTTTATTTTGCATCCTTGACCCAGCGACCCAGCAGATTTCATCACCGTCCAGGAAATGACTCTGCCCAGCTGCGGCATCAAGGTGAGCCTAGCTACCCCATGCTCCCTTTGCGGCCCTCAGAGCAACCAAGTAGGCAGAATATCAGGTTGTGACAGCCCTGGGAGGCACTGTGGGTCAACGTTAGACGATTGGAAGGTTTGAACTTTCCGACAGTTTTTCAAAAAATGTAAGTAAGCGTGTGTGTGTGTGTCTGTGTGTTTTGAGTGGTCTCATGACCAATGAACCAACAGACGTGCTTCTCGTCGTACCCCGAAATCACCATGCACCCCAGGCAGGCGATGCTTTGGGTCATTTTCAGGCAGGCGGAAGATGTTGCCATAGCCAAATCCAGGATGCAACACTGGATCTATAGAGTGACAAGAAACGAAGCTCCCAGTCATTAACGGTACTCTCGAAAGTTGGAAATTTTAATGTTGGTCTGCACGATCTCAAATTGTTTGTTTGAGTGGCTGCAGTCTTGGCATGTCTGGACACTACGGCTCTTGGACCGAGCAACAGAGCTGGAAGAAGATTTAAACAATTGGAGATATGAGATATCCCATGCATTCATATTCCATCACATCAATCAGAGTTGTCCACTTTCTGAGAATAGGGAAACCAATGGATACCAATCGTTGGGCCGATGGCAATCCAAAGCCAGGTGGAGAGGCTGATTGGTCGAGGGAGCTTTGGCTATGTGGTCTCTGCATGTGTGGGACCCAAGTCACGCGCCATGGTCATGTCAAGTGTCTGTGGTTGGACATGACCCTGTGGGAATGTTTCTGGAGATTCAGGCGAACTGCAGGAAATTCCCCTCGCAAGTCTTCGGAGACCAGAAGCAAAGAGAAACAGTTGGAAAGCCACACTTAAATGGTCCAGCTGCATCCAACTACACGGTACAGGGGTGATTCAATGCCGCTGTGTTTCTTCACCTTCCAGACTTCCACCTGTGTGTTTCTGATTCTCCTTTCATCGCATTGATTCACCGATTGTTATTGTTATTTTTTGATGTTTGGGTGGTAGACGGGGGGGTTTGCCCAAACTTCAGGGCCGTCTTGATTAACTCCAAGATGTTCATGATTTAGTTTGTGACAATGTATGGAATTGTTTTATTCAAAAATGTGTGGTTCGCTGTGGTGCCAAGCCTATTTTTATCATTGTGCATCATTCTCCTTTGATCTTAATTAATATTATGGATTGTTTCGACATGTTCATCAAATTTTGCATCAAGTCAACTTTTGTTTCTTGACACAATCGATGTTGAAAACAACCCCGACAGTACAAGCGATCCCGCAAGTTTTTGTCCTCAATTTCGTCATTTTTTAGTGAACCAGGAGGTATCTACATAGGGATTGTTGGGATGAATTTTGTCTTTGACAAAAGCCATATAGCGCACAAAGGCGTCCATGACCATGTCAATCCTAAGGTTTTCATGAATGTACAAAGCGGATAAGCCATCGATGTGTGCGGAATCAAGAGGTAAGCCAGACAACTTGTTGTTCTGCGCAATTGCTTCTTCAACTTTGCCGCGTGACTTTCTGCCACTTGGCCACCGCCCACCACGGTAATTTGTCTCAGAGAAAGACTGTTTGCCAACCCCTTGTTTCAAGGCGGCAAGTGCTTTTGCGAACACCTTTCTCTTGTTGATCTTTTGCACAGGTGTATATAAAATTATATAAACTCGCTCAGGAAAACGCACATGAAGACGTTATTGCCCCCCGAACCAAACAAGAGGCAAGAGAAGAGAGAGGTCGATATGAGTGCATGCTACAGGAAAACGCACATGAAGACGTTACTGCCCCCCCAACCAAACAAGAGGCAAGAGAAGAGAGAGGTCGACATGAGTGCGTGCAAAAGACAATGAAGTTTGGACACCCCCCCGTCGACCCAACATGTTGCCATTGCGGCCTTTGGATTGTGACCTTTGAATTTTCAAGGATATTTGGCTCCGATAAATTCTTGAGTCAATCAACGCATTGAGTGCCCGCCAAAGCTGACAAGAAATGATAGCAGCGTAGCAATGCGTGGCATCTGCAAGTTTGCATGTTCAAGTGAACATTACCATCCCACCCCACCCCACCCCAACGAAACACCATTTTGCACGCACAACATATGCAAAAGTTGCATCAAGTATCGTAAAATATCGTAAAGTTATGCGGTGTTCTACGAGTTGCCAGCCAGCTACACAGCAGGTGGCAGTTTTTAATTGGGAGGTTTCTGATGTCGTCTCTCAAACACAAAAAGGCTCACTGCAAGGAAACACGGAATAAAACATCAGGCGGGAGCCCCAATTGTCGATGTACACCCCCACTTGCGGCTTGGATTTCCGATGTTTTTGCAGGCACAATGCGGTTTTAACGCAACTTGACTGGCCGGTGACCCACTGTTTACCAAGGCAGCCTTCGTGATGCCTGTGAAGTTGCAATGAAGCCCCTTGGAGTTTCCAAGGTTAGGATGTGGTAGGATGATTTCAACAATGGGTAAGGCTTTGTTGAGGAGGACCGCAAAGATGTTGTAACATGTTGTAACATGCCTCCTGGATCCGACTTCTTTTTCATTCAGCAGCAGCTTCTTACAGCCTCTTCTTATTTATTTTCTTATGGTCAAAAAAGGATGTCCAGACAGGCAAAACGATACACACAGAAAGATGAAACAGATGGCCCCACATTAATTTGGATGGAAGAGATCTGAAACTTTTTTGGGGCAGTGTAGGGTATTGCCGGCTGAGGGTTGTTCCATGTGACCAGCTTGACACTGCGGCCGCGTGCGCTGCCAAAGAGGCCCAAGGGCGGCATCTGGTGGTGACTCTGACCATGGCACATGAGCCTAGGATTATATAAATGGGGGGAATAGGGGTACCCCAAAATCATTGGGTACAGCATTTCTGGAAGCCCTTAAATATGGTTGGTGTTGGAATATCGAACAAGATCAATTTCAACATCTTTACTGTATGGATGGCGTTGAAGTTCTTTTGGTGTTTCCTATTGCAGTACCAAATTATCTTTGACCAGACATATACCCAAAAATCTCTCGTATCTTATGTTCCTTTTCAAGTCGCAATCACTTCTAATCGTTATGTGCGACTGGAGGAAATGGCAGGGTGTGTCCATTTGCTCAATCAGAGCCGTCGGGCGGCGTTTTCCGAAGCAGCTCTGCTAAAGCGGCTGGGGCACCATCCGAACATTGTACCTTGGATCTGTCATTTGCAAGTGTCCAAGGGGAGCTAAGTTTTGCAACTGGAAGCAACCATCAGTGGTAGTGAGGTGGGACAGAGCAATGTGTTTCGATGACGAAATGAGCCATTAATATCCATTAATTAATGTGGATGTCTGACACAGGTTCGCCGGGCAAAAACTATCATTGCAACAGAACAACACTTGTGCCGCAGTTGCCTCGTTGTAGGGTTGGAATTTGTGCCAAACTTTGGCTAAACTGGCTAAATCCATGGCTGTTTGATGAAATTGCCAGCATCGTTCCTCCGAATGTGCTTGGTATTTTGAGCATGACCCACAGCGGCATAAGGTCACGTGCTACGAAAGCGCGTGGGATGCTGGCAGATCAGCAATGTGGATGGCTTTGCAATACATGGAGCGGGGGAACAGAAAGCAACGGCCCTTAAATTCACCACTAAAAAGGGTCTGCGGAGCAAGATTCGTGGGACTCGTGGTGGCAAACTTTGATAGCAACCAATTCAGATGAAATTTCTGCCACTATTTGGCATATTTCGCATCCCTCCACATAGACTTGGTTCACAACACAAGTGGCTGCCAAATTTATAGCCAATGAACAGCCACTGAATTCCGTGCGTGGGAAAATACATGAAAATACATTGGACCCAAGACTTCTACTGGTGGAACGAAGTGATTCAGTGATGCCTACATCGTGGCGGGTTGCACGATTTCCTGAGAAGTTCACACAGCAATTGGCGGTAGGTTTCCCCATGCAGTCAAATCCTTGGTATACAATCTTGCTTCGTCTTGAACCAGGAGGGTGGAGATATCCAGTCTGTACGGACCTCAGCATGTCATCTTACAATGCAGTGACTGCACCGATGGACATGACAATCGTCAGATGAATTTCTTCTTCCCCATATTTCCAAATGGCGATGGAAACCACCATGGACGTCCATAGCGGCTATCCCCTTCTGGTTGCTGAGGTTTTGGCACAACGTGTAAGTTCCAAGGAAGGTCCTTTGGAGGGAGCCTTTGTCCGTTCAGTCAGGGCCATAGCCCAGAGATCCGAGTGCTGCTGAATCTTCGCCCAACCATGGATGGCTTAGTACTAAAGCATACTAAAACTCAAACCATGTGCCGATAATTTGAGCTCTCCCTGTTGCTTCATGCCCACTAAAATCCACTAAATACCCATAGAATCCCGTAGAATCCCGGGTTGCATGTTGCAGCCCTGAGGTGTTGGTGGCCATTGCGAGCGCACTTCGCTTTGTACATCAAGAGGGTGTACTCCACCGGGATGTGCGGGACCCAGGGTATGTTCTGGCCAATCATTGTATCATATTACTATAACGTGGGTAAAACAAAAATAAACCATCCCCCACATCACCATAAATAGTTCGTATGAATCATTTCCACATGGGTGGTTTATTGTTGTTTTGCCCACATTACTTCAATTTCATTCATATGATATTTATTATTTATCGAATCGAATCCTTGGCTGAGGTGAAGCCCGGGAATCTCCTACTCACTCGCAAGGGGCTGGACCCATGTCCTGAAGAGGTGCCCACGGTGCCATCATTACCAGCTGTGGCCCATTTTTAGTCGGTCCATTCGATGCCCAGATTAAGTTGGCCGACTTCGGTGTGGCCATTGCCTTGAATGCTGCCACGGCAGTGAGAAAGCCCGGAAAAAGCCGAAAGGTGGGCGCTGTTTGGGTGAACTATCAGATTTATTTTATTGAATTTAATATCACATTATAAACTAATATGTAATCATAGCCTTACATAGCTTTCGTTTTGAGAATGACAAGAATGATTGAGAATGGTGATAAGGCTACTGTTGAATCATTCTCAGATTTGTCAAGCATTCTCCAAAGTCCAAACCATTGCCGAGAGCCGGGCACTTTGGGACGACACGTTGCAGATCGTTGCAGTACCATGTTGACCATGTTGACCAAGGCGACCACGGGCACGCCGCACTACATGTCTCCTGAGATGGTCGCCTGGCTGGACCTCCATGGGATGACCCGGAGCCCTTCGGAGCCCTTCGGATCCTGGGTGCATTTCATTTCTCATTTCAGTCATTTCAGTCATTTCAGGTATGTGGTGAAGTTTATGGCGCAGCAAGCGATGCATGGGCGTTGGGAGTGTGTCCAAATCTCAGAGCGTGTCAGCCGGGCAAAATCGTCTCAATGTCTGCGATTCATGAGTCAGAAAGACAAGAACACTCTGAGATTGACATGTTAAATGTTATCTTCTTCCCGACGCTTTTCCCAGGATTTTGCTTTGTTTCAAGTGTCACATGTCTTTTTTGCTGAAATCAGAGCCAATCCCAGCCGATTCCGGCAAGGTTTGTATGAGATGGCTTCCCTTCGGAGGCCTTTCGAGGTGGAGCCATGGGGGTTCCCAATCGATGCAACGTGCGTTCGTGCGTCGCACTGCAACGATTGTAGCCGATTGTAGCCGTATAATAGTCCAATTATGGGTTATCTGACTATCCAGTAGCAATTTGGGTTATATAATAGCCCAATATTATAAGCAAACCATGTATAACCCAAACTATCCAGTCAGAATCCAATTATGGTGAATCTTTTAATGAATCTTCCGCTGGACAGCCCTGGCAGGCCAACAATCAGTTGGCCCTTGCCAAGCAGATCGTGGATGAATCTGAAAGCCCATTACCCGAGGTCATGGGCCGTATCAGCTGGGAAATTGTGATCAATATCCAGCATTTGTGTGTAGGACACTGTAGAACTGTTTAGAGCCGAGTGAATGTTGAAGGATCAATAAACTGGTTGGTAGTTGGTATGGGGTCAAAATTCCGGACTTCCAACGCTTTTGGCACCCCACCAATGGACACCATTTTGGTATGCACCATTTTTGTATACCCACACATTACCCTGCAGGAAATAGCAGCGACCACAATAAGTGATCGCTTTTGGCTGAATGCTTGCCTATTAACGCTCACTATTCATCATTTCGATTTTCGCAGGCAATTGGCAGACAGATTCATCACGGTGTTCATGCCATCAGCGCGACACGCATCCCGTGCTGACCACACAACGTGAAGTGTGCTGTGTCACAAGACCACTGGGCACCACCCTACTCATCACATTCTGTCGGGATTTCATCCTGAACTGTTGGATCTGTTGGTTGAGCAGTTTGGTTGCCAATTGGTCACATCAGTCACTCACATTTCTCCGAGTGCAACTTGCACCCATTGATCCCAGCTGACATAGCTGACATCGTCCAGGCATGTTCCGAGGATCTTCGATCCGTCATCTCCAGATTTCTGATCAAGGCTCGCTTTCAGGAGGCTTTTGCAGAGACTGTGCCCAGCGATCTGTGAGATCTACCCTGAAATTGCGATGGGCAGGATGCGAAAGAGCGGTTGGATTTGGCTGAGGCGGGAGCCGTTTCTGTGAGGTGAGGTGGAAATGGGAATCGGTGGAATCCAATCCTTCAAGTTGGTCTAAATTCAAGGTGCAATGAAAGTGCTTGCGGTCTATGTTCCCTTTCATGAGTTCCTTTCAGAGTTTCTACTTCTGCAAGGGCTTCATTTCATAGACTGCTGGGATTGGTGGGTTAGAGTTTTGTCACAGGGTTCCGCTGAAACCTCCTACAGCTATGCCATAAATGGCACATGCCATGGAACTTGTGGACCACGGGAAGTTTACAAGACAGCTTTGCTAGCCCTCGTTTCGTGAGTGACTGATGAGCTTCTTGAGCACTGCGCAATCCCATCGCTGTTCCAAGATTCACTGCTTTACTTCTTTTTGGGCATCGGTCAAAATGGATCAAAATGGGTCAAAAAGCAGAACCAGATCGCCAAAAAATGCATGATAGCATGGCTGATCCGGGGGATCCTCCAGGCTGTGCGCTTCAGCGATGAGATCCGATCCTGTGCACGGGGTGTAGGCCGGCCTTTGATTGTGGAGGAGCCTGGGACCCAGGCAGAGAGGGCAGTTGGACCATGCCCACCATGCTTAGCATCTGAAGGTTTTGAGATTGACATTCTGCTTCTGCTCTAGCTGCTCTAGCACATATTGAAGAGGTTGATTAAGAGCCTGTGGTTTACATGTATTTTAACCGTATTTACTCAATTCATTCTTCACTGTGCATCTCTTGAGATATGTCATGGGACTGCAGCATGAGCCATGCTGAAAGATCCATTCCGGGCTGAAGGGTTGATCGCAAATTTGCGGAAATACTTTGAAACGTTGTGCAGCTCAGTGCAGTTCAGGTATCCACATCTTCGCACATCTTGAAGTTGGCTCCAGCTGTAAACCACCCCCCACAGGCTCAAGAATTTTCGGGCATTAAACGTCTTTGAAACATCCAATAACATCCAATTTGTGTGGGGATCAGAACTGGACAGCTCAAGCCTAGGCTGGACAGTGCCAAGAACTCTCCAAGAAGTATCGTCTCAAGAGCCTCGTTGGCGAAGATTTGGGCATGGATCTATGATGTCAAACGATGTCAACAGAGGTCAACAAAACGTTCAATTTGTCAAAATGAGTGAGCCCCCAAGATGCAAAAGGTTACTGTAACGTTAGTAACATCAGACTAGTGCCGAGACTTTCCCAGCCCCGTTTCTCGTTTCTAAAACCATAGGCTTCTTTGCGGCAATGACATTAGCATTGGCAAAGAGTAGAACTATAATCAGTCTGTGTATATTGGTGGGTATGGAAGCCTAGATTAGAAACACCTAGCAGTTCGACATACTCCAACACTCCAGACTCAGTGGGCATTTTCACATACCACCAATGACTGAGTGACTGAGCTGTCTAGTGGTGTGTCTCTGGTTCCATCATCCTTAGCAGAGTCAGTGAACAATTAGTGACTTAGTGCCTGTGGAATGTATCTGTTTGCCAAAGGGAAAACTACCTGGCTCCCCACTGAGACCTCTAAAATCCGATCCTGCGACCTCCATCAAAAATGAAAGGTCTGGACTGTGAGAAACTGTGAACAACTGTGAAGAAACGGTTAGTTATGGGGTATGAAACATTATGGAACCGTGCGGATGCATTTTTGCAATACTTGGCCAACATGTATACAATTGGACATTGGCAACATTGGACAATGATTTGCAAGAACAAGGGGCACAGCAGGGAAGGGGTGAAACACTGGCCCAGCAACCAGAGATTTCGGATAACAATATGACATGACCAGCTGGCTACATCCGCCAAAGGGTTCTGAATCTCCTCTGGACTGAGGTTTGCCAGACATCCCTTGCTCAGGTGCCGGAGCTCCGGAACACTAATTACAGATGGTTGGATGATAGATGTTGGCTCTCTTGCAGGGAAGGAACTCCGTTCTAACTTGCATGATCAGTTGAACCCTCAAACACAGAGTACATCGTGTGTATAGTTCCAAGTCTGGACTTGGAGAATAAGATAGAATAAGTCTTGATTCTGGGTTGATAGTAAGTCATGTTCCCCTCACATATGCCAACCTGCCTGGTTCTCCCAGTAGAAGAGCTACAACAGCAGATTCCGAGCTATAACACGCTCCAAGCATCTGGGGCTAAACCCCCAGAACACTTGCCAATATCATCCCATATCCATTGGTCATCCGAGCCTCAGCTCGTGGCCGCCAGTTGCCACCTTGCCGAACGACCTGCCAGCGTCGTCTCCGTCAGGAAGCATTTCATGGTGGAGGTCGCGAGGTGCAAGTGATGAGATGCAGCCATAACTTGCAGGTCACCAATATTTATCATCCTGAATCATGCCCTAGAACATCCTAGAACCATGTGCAGAGAATCCATGACCTTCCAAATATGGACAGATGTGCAGTCGGCAATAGATGATGATAAATACATCTGATCGTCTATCATCATCTATCAGATATCATTTGTCAAATCCGGATCATCCTTGGATATCCTTGGTAGTGTTTTTTCGGATGTCGTGAGCATTGAGCACAGTAATATGCAAAAGCTGTAGGCCAGGGGATCCTTAAACATTGTTGCATATTCGTATCTCTTGAGCATTGTTATGGCTATCATGCTTGACCCTGTCGGCGCCATCCATCCATCCATCCATCCATCCATCCATCCATCCATCCATCCATCCATCCATCCATCCATCCATCCATCCATCCATCCATCCATCCATCCATCCATCCATCCATCCATCCATCCATCATCGTCGTCATATCCAACTTATGATTTATGAGCATCACAACACATCCTCAACTGCTCCACTGTGTGGGGCATGGGAATGAATGCCTAGATGATCCTAGACGTGCCATCCAAGATTTGCACAACATGCATTTCAATATGTTCAATACCTGGAGGCAGAAAGCAAGGCCTTAGTTCTCCCAAGAGCGCAGCTTGGTGCTTGTCAGTGCCTTAGCGATGTCATCATTCCCAGGGTGAAATCCTTGGCTGTTCTGCGCTGTTGCGGGTGGCTGAATCTTGTTTAGTCACATCACAGGCTGACAAACTATTGGTATCGAAGCTCCAGTCCAGCTGCCCCTGCCACACGCTGGTTTGTTCGTGCTTCCTTCCCGCCATAGGGAAAATTAAGGCCTGACAATCAAGCAGTACCGCAGAAAGAGAAGAAAGGAGGCCCATTAGAATCCTGGTGAGGGATACAAATATTTCAAAACATATCAACACCTGATTTGGCGGGTATGGTCAGATGTGCGAAGCCTAGAAGTAGCGGAACATCAAGGAACATGCAGCATGGTCAGGGTATGTAGACTTATTCCACTGCAGCAGCACACTGCCACACGGTGAATAGTGTTGGGCTGGGCAGGATAGATATTCTGGCAACTAGAATTTGAAGGGCTGACACAAGTAGGTCTCTTGTTTCAACATGTTTCAACCGCATTCTTGAACCATGGGAAACTAAATACATGCGTATGGGTTGCTATTGGGTTGCTATTGGCGCTTCCCCTCCATGTCGGAGTCCTCAAGGTCTCGGGAACAGGAAGGCACTACGTCACTACATGTTGATTCAACATTATCTTTGTGGGTGCTGTAAAAACATATATCGACGGCAGAAAAAGGCCGTTCCAACCAAAAGATACCAAAAGTGAAGGGAAGCGTCACTCGGATACCTGGGGATACTGGGATACTTGTTCATCATGCCTTTCCTATCCTTTCCGGACACAGTTCGGACAAAGCCATGCCATGATGAAGGAATACATTTGCCGATGCCATGCATGGAGGCTCCTTCCGCAGTTCGTGGTTTAGTCTATTCCGCCGCGGGACAAAGATCGCAGAGGAGGGTGAAGCCAACAGCTCAGACATGGGCAGCAGATGGATTGAAGGGCAGCAATGGAGTCCCTGAAGGCTTTAATGGGAAAATCATCTATAAATCAGAGTCATCAGAGGGTATATATCCCTTTTCCAGAGTTGAATTCTTTTGCGTGAAGACCGCTGTTGATTCCTGGTGGTGCCTTCCAGAAAACTAAAAGATTCAACCAACAAGCTCAACAAGACATGGAAAAACATGTTCTCCCCCAGAAAATTGATGAACATTGGCCCCAACTGGTGGATTTTCCCAGATTTTCCATGTCGAAGTCAATGCTGAGCTTTGCGCAGGAGCCCTCCATCGATGGCACCTTGGAATCAACCACCGTGGTGTCGACCTTCAGTACCCAGGTCGGCGGGGGTGGGGGGCCAAGGGGCCAAAGATCCAATGGTGAAGCAGAACTGGTAGAAAACGTCTCAGGCAAGTTGTTTATACTTATTTTGCTGACCCGGGCTATAAAGGCAATTTGGATTCCAGCAAGGAGGAGCAAGAAGTTTGGAGATCTTGTCAAAGAGACATTCAAAATCGCCAAGGCTTTTGCAAAAATTGACAGCATTTTTTTTGCGAACGCCTTCATTTCTCATCCCGGCTGAGTCATACTGAGATCATGCCCTGGACCGCCGGAACCCTTTCGGTCAACCCTCATCGGTGACGGCGATGGTTCCAGCCACCTGCTTCGTTTGAAGGGGTTCAACAGTTCATGTCTCTAAAGATCACCCGGCAATGCCTCAGGAGTCGAACGATTCGTGTGAACTTCCAAAGCGTCCCAGCTTGAAGGCGTGTTGGAAGGGGAGCTTCTGGAGTTGATGGACCGTAGAGCTTGGCTGAACATAGCACATAGCACATCAGGGAATCTTCCATAGGAGCTCAGCACAATTTTGGGTGTTTTCCCACATTTTCCCACGTTTTCCCACATTTTTTCGGGCTTCAATTCCCATGGTAACATTTTTGGTAACTTCACTGGGCGATCCAACGCGTCTAGGCTCTGAAGGCCTGGAACTGACGCCTGGCGAGCCCGTCATTGGAGAGAACTTTGCCAATTCAGCAGGTGTCCTGGTGAAACTGGAGATGTTCAAACATTCATTTAGTTACCTTCCGTTATCTTCCGTTCAGATATGCATGTCATGTTATAGATCATGTTATGATATTAGTCCATATTAGTCCTGCTGTTTTGTTTTTGGTGACTGATACTCATGGTGCACTTCAGCAGACTCTGATCCGGATGTGATCAAATCAAATCAAGTTCCCATGTCTCCATTGTGTTTTGAAGACACCGAGATTTGATGAGACCAGATTCTCGCTGCGAGACATCTGCTTCGAACCACCTCAGCTTTGTCTATGGTTCGAGATCGCACAGGCTGCAAGGCATCCCTCGGCCCACGGGCTGATGGGACACCATGTGTAGTGGATGGTTCATAGCAGCTTGTGAGGAGCTGCTAGAAAAACCCGTTTGACACCAACTGCAGACCAGAGATCCAGCTACAGCGAGGCTACATGAGACTGGCCCCTCTTGGATTCCATATATTTCAGGTTTATTTGTTGCTAGTCCTTGTTTTGTGGGTGAAATCCATGTTGGTCAACCCCTATCTCCAGTATCTCCAGACATTTTCGATATTCCAATCTCTATTTATCGGCTCAGCTTTGGCCCTGGCCATGTCGTAGCCAATTTGAAACTTGCTTGGAATCCACGGCTTCAAGTGAACCCCTGAGTAATGTCACCACATGGTGCTTGTGATTCTATAGGGGGAATTCCAGAAAAATGGGGCATTAAGTCGTTACCATGTACTCCTAGATTCTATAGAGGGCAGTTTTGATCAGGCGTATGGATTCTATAGAGGGGTGTACTCCCCATTTTAGGTCTGGGTGATGCTGTGAGATACCGCCTCAAGTGGTATTGATAGGCGACCCCGCGCCAGTCTACAGGGGTGATCGGAACGAAGTAGTTGCAAGGATATAATATATATATATATACAGATGATCCTAGGTGTATAATTATTGCACACTAACAAAACTTGGTTTGTGGTTTGTGTAGCAGCAAGACCAGCAGCCGTTGTGATCTGGGTCCAACTGATGGGGAAGGTCAGTGGGTTTAGCGATGCTGTATGGTGGTGTAATTCATAAACCTCCAATCGGAACAATCCTAGGCCAGTTGTCTTTGTTTCGTATGGAGCCAGTGACTCAAAGGAATCATTTTGGAAGAATTCAACTGACAAATCACTGAGCATATTCACCAGTGGTGATCCATGTAGTTGTTTGCCTCCACAGTTCTACATGTTTTTATGATTTCTAGCCACATGGCATGGCGGCATGAACCATTAAATTTACCAAACATATAGTTTGTAGGACGAGAATTTGCCATGTTGGGATCGTCTGATTGCAACAAGTGCTGCTGGTCATGGTGATGTTTGAACTCCGAAGCCAAGCTTCCAAGATCTTCCAAGCAACAGCTTGAAACATAGATTCACATAGATGTTTGAAATGGCTTTGGAGGAGACATGTGAACAAAAAACAGTTTTTCCTGACTACTTGAGCGGTCTGGCCATTGGTTTTGACGCCTCAAACTGCTTGGGGAAGAGCCAGGCTGCGACGGCTGTGTGAGTCACGAAAGATTCCACTGGGGGTTGGCATCGGTAAGTCGGCGAAGTTGAAAAAGATAAGAGAAATGGGATGAAACGGGGTTAAATGTTAAAAGAGTTCGAAATAGCCCGCTGATGTGTCAAGATTCAAGACTCCCGGGAGCCACTATCTTTGGCTCGCCAGATTGCCCCCCTGCTGAATTTCTGTGGCTCGCCAAACTCTAGCAGGCAGTTCTGCAGTTGGAATCTGTGGGGAATATGAAGTGCATGTTGGGAAGGCAGAACTCTAGACCTTCTGAAATACCAACTGACAAGTCAAGCATGGCACCACTCTGTAGATGACGGAACCTACAGAACTTGTTTTTTTTCCCCATTGCCATGCTAGAAGCGACATTGAAATCACTTGGGCACCGATTGCTGGGAAACACATTTTTCTCAGCCGAGGGCCCGAGGTATTTTAACTCCTAAGTTTGAAATAGACCCCATTCTTTACAGTTGCCGACTCATTTTCAGACATGATTTCCCATTCCGAATTTGTCAAGAGCTGAGTCTGAGTGGCCGCGTTCTTTCCGGAGGTATTCCCCACAGATGGAAGACCGCAAGCGAGCGCGGACTCGAATCGAAGATCTTTCTTGTAACTGTCTTTAGAAACACGAGGTACGCTTGGACTCGGATGGGTTCCAAACTGGATTGGCTAATCATGGGCCTATGATTGCGAAGATGCAGCGAAAGACCTTGCAAGTGAATCACCTTCCACCTTTGGTCAGCAGTCTTCGAGTCCTGGCCTGCTGGTGCACAGTTAGCTATGCCACAAGGGGCGGCCAATGTGGTGCACCGCGCATTTGTTGCGCCAGTCGCCACCCTTGCGGCTGAAGTATTTTCCCCAGCGGCGTGTTCAGACCGAACCACACCCAAAAGCCTGGACTCTGCTGGAAACCAAGAGCTTGTCGAGCCCTGGATGGAAAACGACATCGCTATTGGAACTCAAAGTTGCAGTTGTGCAGAAACAGGACGTAAATGAATATAATATTACTGGGTTCATGTGGTTTCTTGTCTCGTCTCCCCTGAAGTTGTCTCAGGTCGGTGTGCCGTGGGGAAGTGTGTATATTATTCCATTGGACCATTGCTTATTGTAAGACCACAAAACGCAAAGGCACGCTGAATTCCACCAACCTGAACCTACCAGTACCATTTGTAGTCATAAACCTTCTTATTGTTTGCTTGTCCATTGCAGGGCACACAACGCAGGGGTACACTGGTTGTCATAAACTTTGTTAATTACTTGGTTTGATACTTGTGACATCTAAACGCGGTGGCATGCTCGGTCAAAGAGAATATGTGGCCCTGGGTATTTCAATGTTCTGTAATATTATATAATATTAAGCAATATGATGTAATATGATGTAATATGATGTAATATGATGTAATATGATGTAATATGATGTAATATGATGTACTATGATGTACTATAATGTAATCTTATGTAATGTTATGTAATATTATGTAATGTTATGTAATATTATGTAATATTATGTATTATTATGTGATATTATGTAATATTATGTAATATTATGTAATATTATGTAATGTTATGTAATGTTATGTAATATTATGTAATATTATGTAATATTATGTCATCTGATGTGATATTATGTAATATTATGTAATATTATGTAATGTTATGTAATGTTTTGTAATGTTATGTAATGTTGTGTAATATTATGTAATTATGTAATATTATGTCATCTGATGTAATATTATGTAATACTATGTAATGTTCTGTAATATTATGGAATATTATGTAATATTATGCAATATTATGTAAGATTATGTAATATTATGTAATGTTATGTAATGTTATGTAATGTTATGTAATGTTATGTAATGTTATGTCATATTATGTCATATTATGTAATATTATCTAATATTATGTAATATTATGTAATATTATGTAATATTATGTAAGATTATGTAATATTATGTAATGTGATGTAATATTATCTAATGTTATGTAATATTATGTAATATTATGTTATATTATCTAATATTATGTAATGTTATGTAATATTATGTAATATTATGTAATGTTATGTAATACTATGTAATGTTATGTAATGTTATGTAATGTTATGTAATATTATCTAATATTATGTAATATTATCTAATATTATCTAATATTATCTAATATTATGTAATATTATGTAATATTATGTAATATTATGTCATATTATGTAATATCATGTAATATTATGTAATATTATGTAATATTATGTAATGTGATGTGATATTATGTAATATTATGTAATATTATGTAATATTATGTAATATCATGTAATATTATGTAATGTTATGTAATGTTATGTAATGTTATGTAATGTTATGTCATATTATGTCATATTATGTAATATTATCTAATATTATGTAATATTATGTAATGTTATGTAATATTATGTAATGTTATGTAATATTATGTAATATTATGTAATATTATGTAATATTATGTAATATTATGTAATGTTATGTAATGTTATGTAATATTATGTAATATTATGTAATATTATGTCATCTGATGTGATATTATGTAATATTATGTAATATTATGCAATGTTATGTAATGTTATGTAATGTTATGTAATATTATGTGATATTATGTAATATTATGTAATATTATGTAATATTATGTAATGTTATGTAATGTTATGTAATATTATGTAATATTATGTAATATTATGTCATCTGATGTGATATTATGTAATATTATGTAATATTATGTAATGTTATGTAATGTTATGTAATGTTATGTAATGTTGTGTAATATTATGTAATATTATCTAATATTATGTAATTTTATGTAATGTTATGTAATGTTATGTAATATTATGTAATATTATGTAATATTATCTAATATTATTTCATATTTTGTAATATTATGTAATATGGCATATGGGCATCATATGGAAGTGTAGTGTAAGTTGGTCCCGGCAAATCCCTTTTGGTCTATTTCAATCTGGGCCTGTGCCAATCAGCAGTTGTCGCCGTCCATCCGGAAGCGTTGGGCATTTGCCAGAAAAATGTTGTGGCTGCGCAGAAAGAAGTAGCTTTGTACTGATCAAAAACAGAAACCACACGTTGGCCAACTTAGCTGCCACCTACCATCGAAATTGTAGTTTTAATAGCATTTCTTTAAAACAGAAATGATGACAAGTCTTTGAGAAGGATGATTAGTGTAAGTGCATGTGACATAACCATGGCATACCTTGGCTGAAGCTGGAACTCGATTTCAGCCCAAGATATGAACCCAATATCAAAAAAGTGTCCAAGGACTAAGCAGTTGTTTTTCGTTTGGTGGCAGTGCAGTGATTGGATACAGCAGCAGACGACCTATAAAAGTGAATCAAACCCGTGATGCACGAAGCGCATCCAAACCGCTACCCCACAGGAGACTACTATCGAAGTGGGGGTCATGCCTGAATTGCAGAAGAAAACCGTTTAGAATCATTTAGACACGTCAGTGTTTAACTCTCAGCTTAGTTGCCCAGCGCTTGAAAGATGATACGGATGACCCAGATTGGTTTGAAACTCAAAGCTGACTTTGCAGACTTGGCATTCTCTTTTGTACAGAGCCCTCTGTTGACTTGTGAGGCCTTTCGGCCTTTCGGCTGGGATGTCTGTCACGATGGTCGACGATGTGATTATAGAACCAAACATATGGTAATATTTGCATGTCCATTGTAAAGCTTTGCAAGATTAAGGCAATGAATGCATCATTGATCTCCGTTCTCTTAAAAGACAAATTGCGAATTCCAAAAAATCAAAATTGGACATGTTTTCCAAAATCGGACATGCTAACATGGAATTCACTCAGCTGACTCAGGTCACCCGGTGGCTCGAGAGGTGAAGGCTGTGGGTCTGCATAGAGCAAACCTCTGTAGCACTCTAGCCGCTTAGCTGCCTCTGAAAGTGTAAGTTTCGTGCCATAGCAAAGACTTTGAAGCACTGCTCCGGTTTTGCCTTCTATCTTGTTCTATCCTCGGGAAATTCTGAAGTTCAGTACGTTTGCGTAAACGACAGTTGCGACCAAAAACATCAGGGCATGGCCGTGCCGCCTTCTGGACCATGTGGCCTGGGGATGCAAAGTCTGAGTCCAAGTCTGGTCACTTTTTGCACTTCTCGCATTGAGAATTTACAAGTAAGTTGGATGACTCTGAATGCGAATACACGATAATAAAGGGATAGAATAATAGAAGGATATAATGATATATTGTATGTACATATTATATATATAGAGATATGAATCAGATAAATGTAGAGATGACTGTAGTCTGATTGTGACTGCGACTTATATGGATATGCTTAGGAAATCTAAGGAATAGGATGGCATAGGCACGGGTGTCTATTTTCTTGTACTCATCAAGACTCCTTCGAGGTCCGACCCATGCAGATTGGTTGTTGAAACTTTTGTTGATCAAGGCGCTCAAGGGACAACCCCCGGAACCAAACATATCAAAGAAGACTGACCTGTGCCGTGTAGCCCAAATTGATCCAAAAATCCTGGGGTCCCTCTTACTATATCATTTCTGCATACATGTCGAGTATAAAAGCATTTCGAATCTTGATGTTTGCATTGAATACACATGAAACCATCTTAAAACCATTCTGTTTGGTTCTTTCAACATCTTTCAACCCGCTTCTCACAAGCTTTTCTCAACTTTTGGACCTCTAATGCCCGAGGTCCGTTCCCTTGGACTCGACTGCGTAGCTCTAGATATTTTGCAAGGCCAGAAAGGTGCATGTTGCCTTCAATCCTATCATTTTTCATCTTCAAGAGACGAGGAGAAGATTGGTTTCAAACGCATCAAAGAAATCAAAAGAGAACTCTTTGGCAATGAATGATGGTAAAGGGTCTCCTTTTGAAGTCTTGCGATTTGTGCCTGTGCACTTGGAGAGACCGTTCAAAGTTATTCACAGATACTTTGCGTTGTGTCAATTTTCCTGGTACTCCTGGTATCCAATTCTGACTCATCTCCATTCACTTTCAGGCCACCTGATAAATTCAAAACTCCCAAGCTCAGCTTTCCACTCTCTCCATCGTAAAGTTTGAGGCGAAGCAAAGCCAAAGGGCGGGAGCGCTTGGTGTCTCTCGGTGCAGCAGGATTGATGAGTTATTGGCCGTTGCCTTAGTTGCAGCTGGAATCTCGAAGCCCAGTTGACTCACATGGATTAGACATCTCCAAACCAAACCCTCTGCTTGGACATCAGGATGCCTTCCAGAAACTGGCCAGTTGAGGCTGATGAAGCTGCTGAAGCATTCCATCATCAATGGTATTGTCCCTTGGCGTACGACCCGCATCTCCATCGAACTCCGGGGTCCAAGGACAGGAATTCCTCGATAGTCACATTGCGAACGTGTATCATGGTGAGTGGTTTGTTGTTTGTTTTCCCACATCATGGGAAAGATATGGAAAGATTACAATCCCATTCGTAGAGTCTTATGGATATCTCCGTCAAGGAATCCCAAAACTCCAATACCTGCAATTGTAGATGGCCAAGATGGCGAAATGATACTTTCGAGCTGGTCTCTACAGGTGTGCATAGAAGACGCGGGTACGTAGGAAGGCTGATGATTTGCGAAGTTGATGCCATCCATGATCTGATTCCCAGCTATCGAAAGATGATCCATGGAGTAATTTGAAGGCAGCTTGAACAACAATCGGAGATCATCAGTGAAGTGCTCTGTATGAATTTGTCGTTTGCTAGCAAATCTGCCCGTCCTCGTCTGAAGATGACAATCCCATCACAATAATTCGCCTTTTTTTGGGTGGGTGTGTTGGTGTGTCCATTATGAGATATTGCAATCCCCAAATGAGACACATATTCATTGATATACAATGATATACATGTTACTGTATATTGTACATATAATATAATATGATATGATGTGATATAAAATAATATGATATGATATAATATAATAACAATTGTAATAATAACAATGATAATAATGATAATAATAACAATTGATTATTATTCTTATTAATATTATTATTATTATTACTATTATTATTATTATTATATATATATAATTATATAATATTTATATGCAATATATATATATACATATTATATAGAATGGGCTAGCGCCCTGGTGCCGACGACCCCTCCTTAGTGGGGGGGTCGGTAACATGTGCATGTTCCCCGCAGCCGTCTTTTGTGGGCCACCTTGTCCATGGACATCTTGGTGGCGTTGAAGAAGCCATTGATGTGGCCGTGGGGTGCCTGTTGCCTGCGGGGTTGGCATGCCAAGAGGATGTTTAAGCGTTTGAAGGGTTTTAAGCGGTAAAAAGCTGGCAAACGGCAGGCTTGAACGCCCATAAGAAGCCATTGATCTGGCCTTGGGGTGCCTGTTGCCTGGGGAGTTAGGCGTGCCAAGAAGATTTTTAAGCGTTTTGATGTTGCCAACGGCAAGCTTGAACGCCCATGAGAAGCCATTGATCTGGCCTTGGGGTGCCTGTTGCCTGCGCGGCTGGGCGTGCCAAGAAGATTTTGAAGCGTTGTAAGCGTTGAAAGGATGGCAAACGGCAGCCATTGATCTGGCCTTGGGGTGCCTGTTGCCTGCGGGGTTGGGCGTGCCAAGAAGATTTTGAAGCGTTGGAAGGGTTTTAAGGGTTTAAGGCCTGGCAAACGGCAGGCTTGAACGCCCATAAGAAGCCAGATGTGGCCTTGGGGTAGCTTGTGCCTGCGGGGTTGGGCGTAGCAAGAGGATTTTGCAGCCTTGTAAGGGTTTTAAGCGTTTAAGGCCTGGCAAACGGCAGGCTTGAACGCCCATAAGAAGCCATTGATGTGGCCTTGGGGTAGCTCGTGCCTGGCCTTGGGGTAGCTTGTGCCTGCGGGGTTGGGCGGAGCCAGAGGATTTTGCAGCGTTTTAAGGGTTTAAGCTTAAGCGTTTAAGGCCTGGCAAACGGCAGGCTTGAACGCCCAAAAGAAGCCATTGATGTGGCCTTGGGGTAGCTTGTGCCTGCGGGGTTGGGCGGAGCAAGAGGATTTTGCAGCGTTTTAAGGGTTTTAAGCGTTTAAGGCCTGGCAAACGGAGGGCTTGAACACCCATAAAGAGTCATTGATGTGGCCTTGGGGTAGCTTGTGCCTGCGGGGTTGGGCGGAGCAAGAGGATTTTGCAGCATTGTAAGGGTTTTAAGCGTATAAGGCCTGGCAAACGGCAGGCTTGAACGCCCATAAGAAGCCATTGATGTGGCCTTGGGATAGCTTGTGCCTGCGGGGTTGGGCGTAGCAAGAGGATTTTGCATATTTTGCAGCGTTGTAAAGTTTTAAGGGTTTAAGGCCTGGCAAATGGCAGGCTTGAACGCCCATAAAACGCCATTGATGTGGCCTTGGGGTAGCTTGTGAGCCTGCGGGGTTGGGCGGAGCAAGAGGATTTTGCAGCGTTGTAAGGGTTTTAAGGGTTTAAGACCTGGCAAACGGCAGGCTTGAACGCCCATAAGAAGCCATTGATGTGGCCTTGGGGTAGCTTGTGCCTGCGGGGTTGGGCGGAGCAAGAGGATTTTGCAGCGTTGTAAGGGTTTTAAGCGTATAAGGCCTGGCAAACGGCAGGCTTGAACGCCCATAAGAAGCCATTGATGTGGCCTTGGGGTAGCTCGTGCCTGGCCTTGGGGTAGCTTGTGCCTGCGGGGTTGGGCGTAGCAAGAGGATTTTGCAGCGTTTTAAGGGTTTTAAGCGTTTAAGACCTAGCAAATGGCAGGCTTGAACGCCCATAAGAAGCTTGATGTGGCGTTGGGGTAGCTTGTGCCTGCGGGGTTGGGCGGAGCAAGAGGATTTTGCAGCGTTGTAAGGGTTTTAAGCGTTTAAGGCCTGGCAAACGGCAGGCTTGAACGCCCATAAGAAGCCATTGATGTGGCCTTGGGGTAGCTTGTGCCTGCGGGGTTGGCCGTAGCAAGGGGATTTTGCAACGGCAGGCTTGAACGCCACAAGAAGCCAGATGTGGCCTTGGGGTAGCTTGTGCCTGCGGGGTTGGGCGTAGCAGGACGATTTTGCAGCGTTGTAAGGGTTTTAAGCGTTTAAGGCCTGGCAAACGGCAGGCTTGAACGCCCATAAGAAGCCATTGATGTGGCCTTGGGGTAGCTTGTGCCTGCGGGGTTGGCCGTAGCAAGGGGATTTTGCAACGGCAGGCTTGAACGCCACAAGAAGCCAGATGTGGCCTTGGGGTAGCTTGTGCCTGCGGGGTTGGGCGTAGCAAGACGATTTTGCAGCGTTGTAAGGGTTTTAAGCGTTTAAGGCCTGGCAAACGGCAGGCTTGAACGCCCATAAGAAGCCATTGATGTGGCCTTGGGGTAGCTTGCGCCTGCGGGGTTGGGCGTAGCAAGAGGATTTTGCAGCGTTGTAAGGGTTTTAAGGGTTTAAGGCCTGGCAAACGGCAAGCTTGAACGCCCATGAGAACCCATTGATCTGGCCCTGGGGTGCCTGCGGGGTGCCTGTTGCCTGTTGCCAAGAAGATGTTTAAGCGTTGTAAGCCGACAAAAGCAGGTTCCACACCTCCTCCAGTGGTCCCAGGCGCCGCCCCTGCCTTGGCGAAGGCAGGGGTCGGCGGATATATATATATATATAAATACATATTACGCATAATATATGTATATGTATATATATATATATGTACATATGTATGTATATATATATTATACACACTTACAGTACTTATATAGTATTGATCTATGTATTTACAACCCCC